>JAOVVB010082949.1:0-13597 GCA_028570985.1 Heterobranchus longifilis
CTCCCCCCCTCCCCACCTCCCCCCCCCCCCCCCCCCCCCCTCCCCTTGGCCTTTCTGAGAAGCAGATCAGACATAACCTGCTTTCTTTTTCACCCTGGTCTACTACGTTATCTGTATCTGAGGGCATTTCATCGCCATTTCTTACAATACAACTCAATGTCATGCTGCCATGTGCTGTCTCAGAGAGACTAATCGGGTGTTGAAAACATGTTTCACAGAAAGGACAGATCCTTCTGAACAGAACGTACTCACAATCAGACAGTCATGACTGATATAAAATTTTAATGCCACAAACACAACAACTCTTGTTTGTGTTAATGGAGCCGAGGGAAGCTTATCAGCCCAGTCCTGGCCCCACACAGCTTCTCTGAAGGGCACAGTTTGACAGAAAATAAGTCACCGTCGCTGTCTGTCACCGGTACTTGATGTACGACTTCCAGTCAGTCACATCGTTACACATTATCCAGACTGTCACTATCAAACACAGAATATGGAATGACAGTGATGTAGTGGATCAGATGGATAAAATCATGATGCAAGTGGCTACTCACTATACATCCCAAATATTTACTGACTAAAGGCTAATTTATGTTCAACGCTATAGATACGTATATGCATATGGACGGAGCCTTCTGTCCCGTACTGTGTTCATTTTGTCTGTATTTCTGCATGTTCTCTGAAAGCTTATGGATATGGACTAAACGGAGCAGTACTGCGACAGTGTATAGCACGAGACAGTGTAGAGACCCGTAGAAACACGACAATAGAAGACGAGGAAGAATTTTTTTTTTAAATGGCAGAACGGAATGATTTAATAGATCTAGAAATGTTTTTATATCGATGTATTTAATGGGCTCACAGACCACCGGCATCTACAACGCTGCCTCCGCTTTTCCCTCTTTCTTAACATTATTACGACTTCCTCCACCGTCCTGTTTGTTGTTGTCAGAAACTCTCTTTTTCCCCTCTGGTGGATGTATTGCTTAACAACTAATGCCAACGTAAAGGACGCATGTAAGTATGTCGGCAGTAATGGTGACATCGTTTGAAATGAATTCATACGTGAAGGGAGCATAAATGAGCCTTTAAACTGTTTCCGGGTTTTTGTGGTGTCCTATATAGACAGAAAGCTAGAGGATCCGTGTGAAAGCTGTCTTCAGATCAGATGAGTGGCTCACACCGGAGATGATAATGAAACTGTTACTATTAGCAGGCGACAGTCATAGCAATGTCACTCTTTAATCACTCATCATGTGGCTGACGAGTAGAACTGCTTTGCAATGATAATGTCACTTTATGGTCATCAAGGAAAAACAATTTGGGAGTTGGAGCAGCATTTTATGGTTCTGTGCTTTGTCTTAATCCCCCGAGGGAGCAACACAAGGTGAGGACAATGAAGAACTGCAACCATACATCTTCCTTGTCACAAGGAAGTTTTCTTTTAGTTTCACAATGTAAGATTTCAAGTTGTGTGTACTATGTGTGCGTGAGTTGTGCGTGGAATTGTTAAAGAGTAGGGGTATTAATAATTAACTGTTTAACCATTAACCAACATTAAGAATTTTGACCGATTGATTGAAACCTTTATTTAAACAGGGAAAAGCCTTTGAGAGCAAGCTCTCTTTTACAAGGACGCCCTGATTACTTTCCCAATCTCAGTATGGACTTTATGATTATCAAGGACCAAAAACTCTTGAGAGCTGGTGCAATAAGAAAATGATCTGTAGTTAAAAAGGCATGTAAGATACAGGTAGTTTGCCAAAAAGTGCTTTGTAAATAAATAGAATTCAGTGTTGTTCTCTTCTCACTGCCAACGACTACCACCCAACTTTCTCGTAAAGTAAAGATTATTACCATTATCAGTTAAACAGTTAAATACAATATTATTAGAATAAAAATTAAATGGTAATAAAACAAAGTTTGTTGCATGGTAAAAGAAAAATACACTATCTATTTTTAACAACTAGTTACTTTCTGGTGCAAACTTTGCAGTAGCAAGGTATGTTTTTTTAAGCTCCTTTTTTTTCTGCTCCTTGCATAGCTCTCACAACCTGCTGGACGGCGCTCACAGCAGAGATTTACATGACACACGTCACTGTAATGATGAGGACGTGGGTTAAATCAGCCGTCCCACATGTGAGTATGAAGGCAGACTGCTGACAGCTAAAAGACCGCAGCTCTCCACAGACGCTGAACGTACAGTATGTCTGAGCCTCCTGGACGGGTGAACTGGGTAAGTTTCCTGCTTAACGGTTAACGGTGAATGATTGGTTAACAAGGTTCGGCTATCGGTCTGAAAAAAAAAACATGAAAGCATTAGCATCCCTATTAAAGGAGAATGCTGTTTTCTGAGCAGTAAGGGCTTCCAGTGCTATACAAGACATCTGCCCATGAATGTCCCTGAATCCCAGCAAAGTAAATGTATGCATAACATGTTGGAAACACTCAAACAAAAGAATTACTCACAACACAAAGCTATAAAACTCGCTTATGTAATTGCAACTGTTGCCAAAAAGGTGCCTGCGGAGTGGGAAGCAAGTGTTTATTGGTTTAAAGGTCAAACCGAGTGCACAGCAACTACACTTATCGATTGTGTTATTCCTGTGTCAAGTCAATGAGAAGTATTCCAGGAAGGAACTGTAAGGTTTCTCATCCGCTATAGAAATGATTATAGTGCAGAAAAAAACCTAAACACAGAGTGGAGTGATATGTCTTTTTTTTTTTTTTTTTAAACGTGTCGAAACGAGGTTTCACTGATCATCCCATGGAGAATCACTGATTGGCGTGTGGGTGCATGGCCCCCAGGCAGACAATAAATCACTACGCAGATTGACAAACATGACACGTGATTATCAGCTAATTAACATGAGCGGTAGTAGCTGTAATAAGTAGCAGTAATAATATCCCAGTGGAAAATGTGGAAGAAAACAGAATCAATTATTCGTTGTTTGTGTCAACACAGTTGGCTCCAACTGTGTTGACACAGACCTGCAAAGTGTTAGCTGGATGGTTATTTTAGACTGCGTCGTTACACTGAGTGAACAAGCAACATTAAAAAACATGAGTTACCGGAGAATTTCTATGTGCTGGGAGCTAAAGTAGGAAACTGGACTGCTTGAAGTTTCTCAAAGACGTTTCACTTGTCATCCGAGGGGCTTCATCAGTTCTAAACTCACTAGAGGGGAGTTGTGCCTGGGTTGTTTTGTCCTTGCTGGTCCACCCCAAGGACAAAACACTCAGGCACAAAGTGAACAATGTAGTGTATGCAGTTAAATGTACTGAGGAATGCACAGACCTGTACGTTGGGGAAACCACTCAGGTGACACTAACGGCCCACTTAGTGGGTTGGACACATGACACCCTTTCAAGAACAACAACTCAAAGAAGTTAAATTCTTGAACTCCCCTCTAGTCAGTTTAGAACTGATGAAGCCCCTCGGATGAGAGGTGAACCGTCTTCCAGAAACTTCAAGCAGTCCAGTTTCCTACTTTAGCTCCCAGTAATTACCATGACCTGGAAAACTGAGAACTTTCACCGACACTTAGAATTTCTAATTAGTCTAGGCTATCTAAAAACACAGTGACACCCTTGTGTCACAAAATCCTGTTAGACATTTGTGTGAAATATTGTCAAAATTAGCATATGAATTCTTGAGTTATGGACCAAAACATGTTTTGTGAGGTCACATGGACCTTGACCTTTGACCACCAAAATCTAATCACTTCATCCTTGAGTGGACGTTTGTGCCAAATTTTAAGAAATTCCCTCCAGCCGTTCCTGAGATATTGTGAGAATGGGAAGGACAGATGGACGGACAACCCGAAAACATAATGCTGTTGTCAGCACAGAGGCATAAAAATACAAATGTGTTTGTGAAACAATAGTTGATTAATCAATCAAACATTACTGTGATAACCTGCAACTATTTCAAAAATCTGTTAATTGTTTGAGTCGGTTGGTCGATCCAGGCAGAAATATCTCAACAGCTATCTGAAGGATTGTCATCATGTTTTGTATTCGCGTTCTCCAGAGGATGAATCCTAATGACTGTGGTGATCCTCTGACTTTTCCTCGAGTGCCACCATGTGGTTGACATTTGTTGTTTTGATGTCTCAATGTCACAGTCTGGGCTATGCTTCTTATACTGACTGTGAAAGACTATCTGTTATCTTGAGATTTTGGTTTTCTGCTTGCTGCGTTCCTGTGCTGCCATTTCCCATCTACTCACCTGCTTCATATCAGCCTTGTTAGTTCCTCCCTGCTCCCAGAGTTTTTACCAGCCAATCAGCTCGCTGCCTGCTCTCTTGCCTAATCACCTCATTCCCCTCACCTGAGTTTCTCCGCCCATCTCTCCAGCTGCACTTCATCCCCTCGTCAAATTAGTTTGTATTTTGACAGGTCACCGCTGGTTCACTTGCATGGTAACCTCTGCCACCAGTGTGTGGATGTGGTGTGAATGGGTGAATGACCAGAAGTGTAAAATAGCTTTGAGTGGTCGCAAATAGTAGAACAGTACAGTCCATTTACCATTTATTTTACTTTGCAGTCTGTTTTTAATGTACAGTTAAAAACAGGGACATTCCCGGGGACAGCTCCAGCCGCACAGGCCACCAAAAATGTGGACTGTCTCCGGAAAACGGCAACGTCTGGTCACCCTGATGGAATCCATCAGCCTCAGCTGTACGCTGTGTTTAGTTCTAATTAGTGGTCGACCGATATGGGTTTTTCAATGGCCAGTACCGATACTTAGAGAGCAGGGTGGCTGATGGACGATTTATAATGCAGATTTTGTCTTTTTTTATGGCTGTCCTCGATTAAAGTAATTCTTAGTTGACTAACGCTCTTTTGTCGACTAATCAATTAATTGATTTAATCAACAGATCTGTAAAACTGAGTTTCTCCACAAAGAATCATGCAAAATCACCACTTTAAATCTTGTGTTTACCAGAGACGTGCTCACAGGCTTTTTGGAAATAAGTTATTTAGCATGAAAAAAGCATAAAAAATGACTAATCGACTAAAGAAATCTTAGTCGACTAAGACCAAAATGACTGATTAGTCGACTAATCGACTAGGGGGCAGCCCTAGTTTCTTTTTTTTTTTGCATCTGATAAAATAGCCTACAACAATTTAAACATAATAATAATAATAATAATAATAATAATAATAATAACAAATGTGAGACAAAATTAACATGTATTTAACACTTATTCAGCAGATAGCAGCATCTCTTTGTTTTTTGTCCTTTTGTAGATCTGCACACTGCACTTTAATCGGCCTTGCGATCTGAGATAATCCGATTATCTCAAAATGTCATTAATCGGCACGATTAATTGGTCTATCCCTACTTCTAATTAACAAATGTTAACATTCTAACACAAAACTTTGGATTTTGGAATTTAAAAACAACCCTTTGGATTCTGATGGACATTTTTTTTCAGACATTTCATAAACTAAAAGAATAATCGATTACTGAAGAAAAGTAGATTATGACAGGGAAAAGATGACGCTTATCTCACGTGTAGTTGTGATCAGAGAACATAATTTAGATGTGGAAAACTTCCTCACACCGTCATGCTTTTGCCTCTCTGTTGCATGTGTGTGAAATTCACACCTCCACATGCGGAACTGATGTCAACTGCTGCAGTGACAAAGCTGATTGGTTTATTGTTCCTAATGTGCTGGAGGTATCACTAACAGTTCCCAAGTACATTTGACCTGGCCCTGATGTCACATGGCCAATAATGTAAAGGAAGTGAGTAAAGCAGGAACAATGGCGCTCTGACAGTCATGTTTCCATTAAGAAACCTGAAACAGAATAATCATCACTGACGATGAGGCACATGTTAACTTCTGACGTATGAGGTCTTTGCATGTGACAGCTAACCTAAAGGGAATATATTTAATGCTTTTATCATCATGTCACAGTTTGAAAGTCTTCTACTGCTGTCACATTGCAAAGACATGTGACACATGTGAGTAGTGACCCTGTTTTTCATAAAACTTACAATAATGAAGTTGCTCCCAAACTGTAGCTCCAGTAGATTTCTCACGTGGCTCTGTTTACAGAACAAAAGCTAGACTGGTATCTTGGGTAAACCCTTCTTTTGAATACAAATGGGTGATGTGTGGGATTATGCATAAACTGATCTCTGATAGACTTTGGTCTCATGCTTTGTGTTTCAGACTGTATGTGCAAATTTGAAAGAGGGAGAAATCCAACAGCATAGTTATTATAGTTATTTTGGGGGGATTGTGTGCTATCTGTGCTCACAACACCCATTTGTGAGATGTTGACATGAAACAGAACCACCAGCAGAACCATTTAACCGGTCACAATGAAAGAACATTTTGTCCGCCTTTCATTCCATCTCCTACAGTACATATCTCCATGAGAGAGCAGAGATTTTACACAATGAGCTCATTATTGTCTATTTACTTCTGTCTTCTGCATCTGACGGGAAGATAAACCAGTGGTGGTCACACACAGGCCAACGCACAATCCGCACAATGGAGCGACTGCTGGCTTGTGATGCAGATGTACGAGGGTTGGCTGGCCTGGAGTTTTATCTCTTGCACCACATGATTTTACCCCCTACTTCTGACCTCTAACAATGCATGTGTGTGTATACCCTTGAAAAAGACATAAAAATAGGAGAGATGTTTTGCATATATCTGCAACACTCTGCAATGTAGTTTGACTTCCTCAAACATCAGCCTGAGAGTTTTAGGATTCTGTTGTTTGGCCGCTGTCCCGTCCTGTCAGCCTGATTCAGCATGAGTAATATCACCGCTGCACACTGGTGATTTCAAGAGTGTCCCTCTAAGTTGGAGTCCGTCGCTGAGTCACGATGTAGAGGAGAGTAATTGTAGGCGACAGCGCTATGGGCGACAGACAGCACAGACAGCATCCAACCCATGAATTGATGCTGCTGAAATATGCAGAGTCATCCTCTGTGGTGTCAGCACATCATCCCTTAAGGACAGACCAGCGTTAAGCTTGTAATAACCGAGTGGCTCATTCAGACTGCAGGTGTTGGAGCTACAAGGGACTAAGTAGGCTTTGACTAACCTCACAGGTGAGATACTGTTATACTCTTTCATTAAAACGGAATCTTTTTGTTGGACCAATTTTCCAGAAAACACACCAGGTGCACGCCAGGTGCACGCCAGGTGCACTGGAGACTCTAAACCCCCTGTACACTACAGTATCTATCTGTGTTCTTATGTGCATTCTGCTTGCATGAGAATGTCTCGATGTGTACATGCCCTTTTAAAGATCTCTGTAATGCAGTTGCTCTAAGCCATTGATTTAACAGCCGTGACTGTCAGGGACAGAACGATAAAACTGATTGAAGCGCACAGTTTACACACGAGGAGATTTGCAGTTAAACAGAATGGATGATCACCCCAATCTGATGCTGGAAATCCTGCGTGCAACAGCGAAACACACAGCGGCTGAACATCTGGAGGTGGGTTTGTGAGAGGGGTGAAGCAGAAATCAGGATTAATATCAGAATGAAAAGCAAGCCAAAAAAAAACAACCTCTTAGTGTTAATCAAAATGTGACAGTGGTGTGATATACCAATGTTTGGCTCATAGAGAGGCAGAACGGGGTGAGTTTGTGTAGACAGATGGATAAAATTCACTGTCAAAAATGGTTTTCTACCTGCTGTGTAAAGTTAATCCAGTATTGTATTCATAATATTATGATTTTTAGTAGGCTTTTTACTCGAGTTGGGTATTGTTTGGAATTTTTTTGATACCGGTGCCTAAAGGAACAGCAGTTTTCTACTGATACTCTCTTTCAACTAACTCAAAAAAACCCTGAGTGTCTTCTGCGATATGTTACAGTCTTTTGCGTTGTGTTTATTGCGAAAGTTGATATTGCGATGATGATAAAAAAAACAATATATTGTGCAGCCCTACCGTGCACATTTGCTTATCTACGGTATTGAATTTTTTTTAAAATGTATTTTCAAAAGGGAGACTTTTTTACACATATTTCCATTAAAAATAGTTTAAAAAACCTTCCATTGTCTTTAATTTAAGGGTCATTGTAACTGATTATAACAATAATAATAATAATAATAATAATAACGTATATCGTGATACCATTACCGTGAAAATCTCATACCGTTGCAACCCTAGACAGCAGATTACTGTAGAGCAGACATTAACCCTTCCCACACAAAACTGAAATACCAACAGCAATATAACCAGTGCCACTGGAATAAACCTAATCTAGCTTTCACAAACAGCCATAGTCAGAAACTAAATTGGTCTCTTACTGACTCCAAAATTGTAAACAAGCCCCAATTTGTCACAAACTGGCTCAGACAGTGTGAAATTAAGAACTCTACAACGCACAGACATCAGCAGACACTTGTTATCTCTCCGTGTGCTGTACCGTCAGGCCTCTTCTTCAGTCTAGTCTTCGGCAAATGAAGCACATGCTCGGACTGAGGTCAGATGACTGACTTGGCCAGCGAAGAACATTCCACAGTTTGGCCATAAAACTCCTTAATTACCTCCTCTCCAGGAGTATGTACAAGACTAAGAGACTAGCAGACAAATCCAACATGCTGGAGTAGGAGAGCCAAAAATAATGAGAAACATATCACTGTCAGTTAAAAGAGACGAGCCAGTAATAAGATATGGTGTTTTGATACCGATATTCCAGTAACTGCATGTAAGACACACACAGCTGGAGATTTGATGATTTGATTCACTACAGGCAAGAGCAAGAAAAGCCAGAGAAGCTTTAAAGCCAAGAAAAATATGCAGGAACCTACTTTAATAATTGAGGTCAGAGGCAGACAGTTGCTTTAATCCCTGTGAAGGCCCAGGTCGCCACATCCATCACTCAGAAACCCAAGCCACAGTCCGGGCCATTCATCACTCACTCTGGGATTTATTAGTTAGGTCTGGAGCCGGAGGGTGAGAGGTTAAATGAGGAGCATTGTGTTAGTAGTTATCAGTGAGAGAAGTGGTTCCGTGTGCTAATCCACACGCACACGCGTGCGCGCACACACACACACGCACACAGATGTTTAATCAACACTGTGGCTGTAGCTGTCAGAGCTGGAAATTAAATATACAGCCATGTACAAACATGCGTATGTGAAACTGTACACACGCACACGCACACACATGCATGCACACACACACACACACACACACCCATCACATGGTTGAACTTGCAAACACACACACACACACTCATCACATGGTTGAACTCGCAAACGCACACACACACACACGCACACACACACACACACACACGCACACACCAAACAATCTGATAACACTTAAGCTCATAAACACTTTCCCACACAAACGTCCTGCAGAAATCTGAGCTGTCTGCAGCCCTGCACACCACTCGACGGGTGCCTAAACACATACAACATAGTGCTGGGCGGTGGCACCAAAAATTAGTTTCACAGTATGTTTTTAAGATTCTGCTGGTTTCACGGTATATCACGCTTTATTATAGATTTATTATAGTGGCTTATTCTACTGTCAGAAGTAGAGAGAAAATAAAAACATGCTGTTCGGCGGTGTAATTTCGTAAATGTACAATTATTAGTGTGACAAATTATTATTGTGACAAATTGTTGTGTGTCATAGTGTTTTGCCCTGTTAAAGAGAGTTAGCTGTGGGTTATTCATTGTTGAGTTAAAATGCATAACCATTAGTAAGAAAGGTACGCAGTTAATTGGGGTCCCCTCTCATTCACAGTTTGCCCCGACTGTAACACTCTTCACTGTGAACAATATTATATATTTTGCTGCTTATTGAAGAGTTAACCTCTTCTTCACCAGGGCCCCCCGGCAGATGGGGGCAGGTCCCTGCCCCCCCCACCCCACAGGGCATTTAAACATGCAAGAACATGACATACCATTGTGACCAGACGCAGCTCACCTACAAAGCTCGCTGCAACTGCATCATCCCAAAGAGATATTTACTCTAAAATGGTCTAGTTTTTTGTTTTTTAGGCGGAAACGAAATCTTTCATTTATGCTGCATTCCATCATCATTTACCCAGTAACATCGACACTGACACCTCTGCAGAAATCCAACAAGATTATTCATATAGACCTTGTAGTAGCAGAGATAAACTCTAACGTCATTCACCTCCTGGTGAAGAAGAGGTTAAAGCAATTCTTTCAGCTATGCACCGTAAAAAAAAAAAGACACATTTTACGGGAAATTAAAACCGGTATTTCGCCCACAACATGCTTCTTTAGCACGCTGTATGATGAGAACACACTCACATGCTGCATTCTCTGTCTAATACACGCACACACGCCCCCACGCACACACACGATTTGATATAAACAGGGCCACTACCAGCTAGCCGGATTGCCCCGGGGCACCGCACCATGTCTCATCACTGTAAGCTAATGTTGAACATGGCGGTAGAGCTTGGCGTAGCTGCTGTCACTTTGGCTTCAGATCCAGGTTATTTGCCCGGAGCTCAAATAGGCCAGGTTCTTGCGTTACGGGGTCACCGCTTTCACACAGGAGGAGGTGCATACTTATGGTACATACAGCGACAAACGCAGACCGAAATGTAAGTGTTGCACAGGCTTTTATTACTAGCTGCGGCTTAAAAGCCTTTCTGCTGTGCTCCGGTCTTTTACATTCAGCTAGAAAACCAAAGGAGTCAGAGTGTGTCTGTGTGCGGAGTGTGTGTAAGTGCTCTCTATCTCGCCAGCCTCCAATCCAAAGCAATTAGAGAGGCCAGATGGTGGGCTGGACTCACAGTAAATAGCTGTGCATTGACAGAAGAAGCCTGAAACAAAAATGAACTGTGACAAGGAGCCAGGATGACACACAGATACATGGCTGCATCAAAGCGGCAGGCAAACATCGAGGACGAGCCGCCGCAGCCGCCATAAACCAACTGTCGCAGTCATGGGGGGGATGTTAACAGCACAACTTGATTGCATCGTTTGGTGGCGACACAAGAGGGTCTACTTGTATGTAAAAACCAAATAAGGCAGGTGCACATGCACGCATGAACGCACGCATCCACTCCGGCGCCAGAACATTCATACATAAAACCTGTAAACACACACACACACACACACACACACGGACAACCCGCTACGTGCCCTTCTGTTAAAATTTGACCAAACCAGTTTGGTTTAGTCAGAGTTCAAACAATGCAGCCTTTGAGAGGCGCTCCATTCACCGAGTTTCAGCTTGGCCTGCACATTCCCCAACTGAAAACACAAACTGCCTCCCTCCAGGAAAACCACTGAAGCTACAGCACCGCATTCCTCAACTCTGTCCTTTTCTCTCTCTGGATGTGTGCGTGTCGTATTTGCCTGAGAGATGACTGAATATAATGATGCATCTTGAGATATTAGGAGTGCGTGCGCTCTTTTGTGTAGTCACTATTCACAGTGCACATGCTCGGGTGAAAAATGTGCCCAACTACAGCGGTCTCCTCCATACCTGTTACCAAGGCAGCAAGTTTAGTTCAGCCAACCAGGGGCACATATATGAATCAGAGACCGAGAGGAAGTGAAGCTCGAGTGCAGGACAATCGTAATCCACAAAATGGCTTCTCCTATCCCCGTGCTCTGTTTCCCCATAAGCCTGTTATCACACCTCTGTTGACACACACACAGATTTATCAAAACTGAAATGAGACAAACAGCCAGAGCCGGAAATGAGAGTGAAAAAAAAAAATAAACAAGGGAGAGGGAGAAGGGAGGGTGTGTGTCTGGAGTGTGAAGGATGGGTGACAAGAGACAGAGAGGCCACTTCATATCCCGATCAATTAATCTATAAATCTAATCAGTGAGAATCAATGACGGCCACTTCTATTCAATCTGGCTCCCCCGTGTCACCCGAGGTAACCTCAGGTGTTAAAAAGAGACGGAGGGAAGGAAAAGGAGAAACAGATACCACACGCAGCAACAGCGGGACATTTCAAAAATCAAGAAATCTTTAATAGCAACCAATTACGAAAAAATATAGAAAGACACGACAAAATGGTGACAACAATTTCTATTTCTGGTTTGTTTGTTTGTTTTTTTTTTCCCTTCAAAAGACCATAATGAATTTGAAATAAAAATGTAAAAAAAAAAAAAATACAAAAAGAAAAAAAAACGACGTTTACACAGAGCAGTCAATAATAAAAAGCACATTTGGGGGGTAAGACTGTTTTGTTGTGTGTACAGTTCTTTTGTATAGAAGAAGCACATTTGCCAATTTTGGCAGCAATCACAGCGCAGCAGTCAAGAATAAAGCACTCCGAAAACATAAATTATAAAGCACTGCAAAATAACAGAAAAGAGGGGAAACTGTAATAGGAGAAAATAAATCCTTCATGCTTGCTGTCACTGAGAAATACACAAACGTGACACCATAAATTAGTAATATCTTTTTCTCTGCTACATATTTATATATTTATACTATGTACACAGGGAGGTTTTCTCTTTTTTTTTTTTCCTCTTCTTTTTATGCGAGTGAGATGGGAGATGTTAAGGCTTTGATTAGTCATCAGATGTTTGGAGCCAAAGAAACAGCAACAGTATGTGGCTTTCCAGAAAAATAAAAAAAAATATTGGGTATTATGACTACCTAACCTTGTGCTCGACCCGGGGCAGGATGGTGGATTTCTCTAAAAGCATTTTGTCTGACAAGCCTTACTTGGGTGCTGAGGTGGGTGGCAACGGTGTGTGTGCGTGTGGAGGCGGCGGCGGAGGAGGTGGCTGGAGTGAGAGAAGTCGAAAACAACATTTTGGAGACGAGTAGGAAGTTGCGACTCTCTAAAAGCATTCGAAGGGATCCAGAAGGAGGAGGGGAGGGAGCAGGTCAGAGCGCGGTGGCATTTTTTTATGAAAGCTATATTTTTCTGTGCGGAACAAAAGTGGAACGGACAAACAGGTTTCCTAAAGAGCCCCGTTCCTCTGACACCGGGTGAGAAGTGTGTGTGTGTGTGTGTGTGTCCCCTGAACGTGTAGTCGTCTCTGTTCTACATGGTCGTCGATTCGGGATCGCGTTGAACTATTTGAGGAATAAGAAAGCAGCGGAGCAGGGGGGGACACATCATCTTTCCACAGCAACGGGGACGCGGGTTATATGTCCTGACAGAGCCACCGAGCGAGAAGCGGAGAAAGAAAGTGTTTTTGTGTGTTTGTGTGCAGCTATGCGAGCGTTATTTGTGTGGGCTTATGTCAGGAGAGGGCAGAGTTGTCAGGTATGAGGTGTCTTCTGCACAGTTTGGCTGTGGGAGTGAGCATAATGAGAGTGACTGAGGGGCGTTTGTGTGTGGGCGAATGTTTCTCTGCATTCTGCGTATGTATCTGTACAGTGTGTGTGTGTGTGTGTGTGTGCGCGAGCGAGTCTTCGAAATGCACAATAATATCTCTAGTTTGCCAGTTGTCCACGGTCACAAAAGGGGTGGCTACTCAGGTTACAGCCCCAATGGCAGCGAGAGACGTCCAAAAGCCTCCGAGCATCACGAAAATACACACCGACACACTGCTACACACACACACACACACACACACACACACACACACACACACACACACACACAGAGCTGACTCAACACAGACCAGCGCCTGTGTGGTTA
>JAOVVB010083004.1:0-13595 GCA_028570985.1 Heterobranchus longifilis
TGTTTCCCGTAGCGAAGGGACTTTGAGAACGGGAACACGGACACAGACTTCCTGTGCGGACAGGAAGTAAGGCTTTATCCCGGAACTGTTTGATAAGTCCCCCAGACTAGCACTGGTGGGACAGAGCCAGGCTACTTGTTTCCCCCTGCTTCCCATCTTTGCGCTAAGTTAGCTAAGCTAAGCTAACCATCTCCTGGCTGTAGCTTCATATTTAACAGACAGATATGAGGCAAGAAAGTGAATAAGCTTATTTCCCAAAATGTTGAACTATTCCTTTTGAAATGTAGTTTCGTTGCTAGTAGAGGGTGGTAACCTTTCAGTGATTATACTTTAATTAAAAATAGATACATACATTTATAAAACATAAGGCTATATTTTATTGAAGTGAACTTAAAGGGACAGCTTGGATTTTTTTGAAGTGGAGTTGTATGAGGTACTTATCCACAGTCAGTGTATTACCTGCAGTAGATGGCGGTCGGCCCCCAGACTGGAGAAACAGAGTCCTGACACGGAAGCTAAACAATGTACTGCTGTGGACGAGGCACACAGCAAAACGTGTTTTAGACACCTAAAATAAGGACCACCAAAAACAATCAATATCAGTTGTACGCTACATTTCGAGTATTTTCACTGCTTTACAGACCTTCACGACAGGGAACTGAAGCCGTTGTATCTCTCTCTTAAAGCCACCAGATTCCTTTGATAAAAACAGCAATTTTACCTTGCAGAACAGGGGAGTTGGTGGTCTACTGCTGCCTCGGTTAGTTAGTTAGTGTTATTGTGTGACTCTGGTGTTTTAAAAGGGTTAAGAACTAACAAACAATCTAACCGATCAAGGCAGCAGTGGACCAGCAACTTCTGTGTTCTGCGAGGTAAAATTACTGTTTTCATCAAAGGAGTCTGGTGGCTTTCAAGAGAGCAAAGGTGGCTTCAGTTCCCTGTTGTAAAGGGCCGTCTGACAGCAAGATAAAGCTGTGAAAATATTCTAATATAGCGTACAGTTAAACTGATATTGATTTGTTTAGGTGGTTCTTTTTTTAGGTGGCTAAAATACATTTTGCCCCGTCCACAGCAGTACATTGCTTAGCTTCCGTGTTGGGATTCTTGTCCTGCTTCTTCAAATTAGTCCTACATAACTCAATGGGTAAAATATGGCGCACACACACTGACACATTTTGGGTTTCATTCACAAATCATCCTATAAATGTACAGTATGGGACGTTTTGCATGGCAGATGTTGCGTTGCAGGATGTGAGTAAACCAAACAGACAAGCTGAACCCTCGTAGAGTCCACAGAGGGGCCAGCCACCGATCCTGTGGTTATCTTTCCATGCTTGGACCCTTCCCAGGGTGCGAGTTTACCCGACCTCAGCATGACTCAATCCTTCCCCTGCTACTTTTTGGTGGAAAATAGGTTTGGAGAAAGAAAGACAACAATCAAAAACAATCACTCAGCGTAGAACAAACAGCATGTAGTCGAAGCTTCTCCTACTCTCTCCCTCTCTGAGCACCATGGCAACATTCACTTTGATATGCAGATACCCCCGCCATTCGTACAGTGCAGCACCAAGGGGAATATTGACTTTTCGGAGAGGCAGAGAGCTTTTGCATTAATTGTTAAGCTAAAACTGTGCTTCTCCTGTTTTTTGGCTTTTTGTGCATTTGATTCATAGCATGTCTTATCTTTCTTTTTTCCCCAGATGTGGAGGGAAGACTGTGTGCTGGAGCCAGAGATTGCACTCTGAGGAAGAAGCTAGCATAACTGCTATCTTCATGTAAAACTACACAACCTGCAGGCTGAAAGTCATCTCCGGTTGTTCTATTTGCTCCAGACATCATAATGACGCTCTCTCGGTAGCCTTTCGCTACCTCTTTGGAATTCGTCCTGTTTGCCCACACCGTGATAAAACTCAGAGACTCACTTGACTTTCACCGTGCAAACCACCAGCTGCCATGGATCGCCTGTGTCCGGGTGAAGGCGTCAGCCGGACACAGGCCCTCGTCGGGAAACTGTAGCCATCTGGATTCTCATCAACTTCTTTCCTGTGATTTTACTCTGGAGTTATTCTTTATTTGGACCAGGGATGGATGTACCGGAAGCCAGCAAGCATGGCAAGAAGTCGACAAGTCAAAAGCTGGAGGACCAGAAAAAGGTAAGGCAAAACTTCTCCTGCTGTTTGCTGCTTTTTCAAACACAAAATCAGCTTTGGCATTTGCTGTATTCCAGTTGTATGCATGTGGAAGCCAAGGGATGAAAGTTTGTTTATCTGCTGGTTTGTTGTTCTCTTTACAAAAAGAGAACATGTTGGTCCAATTGCTGCTGTTGTCTGAATTCCCAGTAGCTGCTTCGTTCCATATCTCCTAATAGCTATTTATAAAGACGAGGGGGGGAAAGGTGGAGTTTCTGCTCCCGCTCAGCGCCTCCAGTCTTTCATCTCAGCTCATGTGGCGTGGCGGTGGGCAGCCCCCCCTCCCTCCTGGGAATACATATTTACTCTCTGTTTGAGATGCTTTTTATGTTAACCGCTCTGGGAATAGGAAGGGAATAATACCCGTAAAAATGAGACAAATCTGTAAAGCGATGTCATGTGCGCTAATGGTCCGCCGTTCTGCTATGGGGGGCAAGAGCTTGGATAGATAATGGTGAGCTTAGGCAAGTTTTGAGTCCAACTCTGAACGCAGTGAACTTGATGGGGTCAGATTCATCAGCGGTGGCCGGATCGATGGAGAGAACTCCGGCGTCAGGCCGAGTTCACGCTCTCTGCAGAATGTGGGATTTGAGGACAGCAGCACACATACAGTATACACACTGTATATACACTTATATATCAATTAGTCAATCGAAATAATCTGCAACTATTTTGATAATTGATTTAAGTAATTTTTCATGCAAAAATGGCAGAAAATGCTGTTTTCAGCCTCTCGTATATGGAAATGTCTTGCTTTTCTCTGTTTTATATCATATAAATGTTGTCAAACGTGTTGATACTTTGATATTTTTCAATACCACATGTTTAAAACAATAAGATAGCCACATTTGATAGTATTGAAAGTACCGTGGCTATTTAAAAAAAAACATATCTACAATCATGTGTTGGTGTGTGTTCAGTGACTTTTTCTCCAGCACTGTGTGCAGCAGTGTTAATTCCATCCATGAATACTTTTCATCATAATTGTCATCGTAATCAAAATTTGCTGTCAAAATTAACAGTTGTAAAATAACATGACAGCATGGGTTGGTCCTCCCCATTTTTTTGAGTCGTTTAACTAATGCATTGCACTTTAACTAAACCTGTTAGATTTTAGTCGACTAAATCTACTGTAGATTTAGTCGACTAAAATATTATGACATTTAGTCGACTAAAACTAGACTGAAACTAAAACAATTCAGATGACTAAAATATGACTGAATAGAATTTTAGTCAAAAGACATGACTAAAACTAAATCAAAATTTGCTGTCAAAATTAACACTGGTGTGCAGGTTGTTAAAACAAAAAAAGATCCTATTTTGTGCGCCAAGGACATTTTTTATTTTTTGCCAAGGTATCGAAAGAGGTATCGCGTATTATTGCGTATTATACTAGTATTGTATATATCTATCTATTATATCTTTGGCTTTTGGACTGACAAAACAAGACATTTAAAGACATCACCTTGGACTTTTGAGAAGCATTTTTCACTATTTTCTGACATTTTATAGACCAAACGATGAATCGAGAAAATAATCTATGAATTAATTGACAATAAAAGTAAGCCTAATCGTACTGTAGATACATGGACTTGGTACTTAGTAGACTAGAAAAACAAGAACACACACGCACATATGTATTTCTGTTGCTGTAGTCCCCTGCACATAAACTGAGACATACACACCTACTAAATGCATACACAGAGTGAAACAGATCATGCATACACACACAAACACACACTCTCTGACCTGATTCCTCTAATGAAGTGCTTTTGATAAGCGTAATGATTGTCCAGGCGAAGCCCAGGGAACATCTGAGCGCAGTAATACATCAGGCCTGACATTTGTAGCACCATTAAGATCTCATAAAAAAGATGATTGTACTTTTTTTTTTTTTTTCTCCTTTTGGACCTGAGTGCCATCTGGGAGTGCTCTTTTTCTTTTTTCTTTTTTTTTTACTCTTTAAAGCCACACAGAGACGTGTTGCTGCGTGTGCTGCCAGGCAACAACATTTTACACCCTTTTAGAGAAGGAAGGTGTGCTCCTGCCCTTGGATTTGTGATGCATTCTGGATGATTGCAAAGCTCTGCAGTAGACCTAACAAACAAAAATATCCACGTGGTTCACTTAGATTAGATGCGCTCACTCTGTGTTCAATACCTGGTCTCTTTTTCTAAACACTTGTAGAATCCTACACACGGCAGCTTTCACATAAATATACATGAAACGACAAAACAAGGCCATGTTTGGAGCAGGGGCGACAAAATGGAAGCTGATTTCTAGGTGAAGGGACGCTCCCTTGAAGCAGAGATTGGAACTGAGCAAAGAGTGACATCAAATATTCATCTGGTAAGGGAATTGATTTGGCTGCCTTTGGCTACCATTTTGGTTTTGAAGATGTGTGTCATGTCAAAAGATAAGCTCTCCCTCTCCGTCGTAACCGTTGCCTTCAGCTAGCAGACAAATGTTTTTGAGCAAAAGAGAGCTTCTTGGAAGGTTTTTAATATTCCTGGCGATGTTTCTGTGGTTACAGTGGGATGTGCGCTGTAATTGCCTGACTTGATGCGTTATGTCTCTTCCCCAAAGTCTCATACTGACTCCACTCTGTCAGCCTTCGTAGTTGAACCCAGCGGAAGACAAATGCTGTGCTTACAATTCGGGCTGTGTATTGGCAACATACATATCATGATACAGGAGTTACGATTCAATATATTGCAATACTGTAAGCAAAGTGATATATCCTGGTTTCTTCAGTTTAGTTTAAGGAAGACTGTCTTAGCATAAAAAACACAGCACCATGTGCATACGTTGTTATGTTGGAGTGGAAGAATCAAATGGCTGAAGATACATTACAACACAGTCAGGGTTTTAAAACAACACAAATCCACTGTCTGCCACGAATCTTTGCATGTAAACTGAAGATACTGCACACTTAAACATGTTTTTTGAGCTAAAAACTGAATTATGCAAATGTGCTGTGATGAAACACACCAATGCTGGTGCTAATATTGACATTCTTAACACCTTTAGAAAAATCTGCATTTTTATGTAGGTGGCTCAACACACCACCTCCTGTTTCAAATCAGGACGTAGCTTCCAAGGCGAATGCTGAGTCGACCGTTTAGGATGGGACAATAATGGATTTTATCATAGATCGCGATAAACACTCACAATAAATTGATCGTGATGAATGTCCGTCATCGGGATAATCGTGAATATACTCACAAATTGACTGCAGTTTACTACAGTGTCAAGTCGTATTTTTTGGAGAAAAAAAAAGTTGTAATGTTTCAAGAAAAAACAGGGTTTTGGGGGGTTTTCCTAAGTCGTAATGTTTAGAGGAAAAAATGTCTTTTTTTTTTTTTCGAGAAAAAAGTTGTAATGTTTCAAATAACAAAGTCATATTTCGGGAAAAAAGGCATAATATTTCAAGAAAAAAAGTAATATTATTTCAAGAAAAAAGTCTGAATGTTTAGAGAATAAAAGATGTATTGTTTCAAGAGAAAAAGTCGTAATGTTACAGGGAAATAAATTGTGATGTTTCGGGGGAAAAAAGTCCCAACAAAGCAAAGTGATTCCAGTGTACTTTAGTATCGTTTTAAGCATATTTAGTTGGTTATCGTGATAATATCGTGAATCGCAATTATTTTGGCCAGGATAATCGTGACATGAAATTTTCATATCGTCCCATGCCTATTCTCTACGTCATGAAGTTTATATAAAGACAGACCTCCCCCGCCCTACAGTCTGTGAAACTACCAGCGAGAGACAGTCAGGAGAGATGTTCGCTTTCTGCTGTCGTGTTAGTAAACTGCTGATGAAACCCACCATTTCCTGCTTCTGCTGCTTCAGAATAAAAGACAAAATAACAAAATGACGGGGCACTTATATTGTGAATGATTTATAGGAAATTAAATGTTTATCAACTGTTTACAGCCGCTCCTTTGACCACGACGGATCAGCCCGCTGCGTGTAGGATCGCCTTCTGAATAACAACAGCAGGTGTTGCGATGCATGTATATCCTGCACATTTTACGAACCTAAAAATAATGCCGGCTGCCCTCCGCGCCACTCTCAGCCCATTTTTTTGCATTTTTCAAAATGATGCAGTGGGTGGAGTTAGGCTCAGAACAGGGGGTGAATTTACACTTTTAAAAAGCGATGCAGTGTTTTTGAGAACCAATACAGTATCACGAAACATAACATTGTGATACTCAAGTGTATTGATATTTTCTTACACCCCTACTTACAACACACATTTGCAAATATGTAGAGTGTAATGCTGTCTCTCTCATCATTTTACTCTTTACTGTGTGCAAGGTGGATACACAGCGACACTTGATACGTAAATATGAAGCTGAAGTTAGCAGCTCTGTTAGCTTAGTTTAGCAGCTGAAACTCCAGGAAGTTACAGCTCTGAGTCAAGCAATAATCTGGCACATAACCCTGTAAAAACATTGTCATTTTTACACTTGTTTTTTTTTTTTTGTACGGATAAAACTAATGAGATGTACCATGTTAATTAGTGAGCTAGCTGGCTGGACAGACATGAGCTGTATCAGATCTTCTCATCTAACTCTCAGCAAGAAAGTGAATAAGTGCATTTTCCAAAATGTCTGACTATTCCTTTAAGGGCTTGTTTTGCAGACTTCAGCTCATTGATTGGGCCGTTATGATTAGATTTATTCTCCAGGCTCTAGTTGGATTTCTGTGTGATTTTTGTCTCACAGTTTGTCACACCCACAGCTGACCAACTTTGCAGGGCTGTTGGGAGGCCACGTGCAAATACGTGGAATTCAGTGAGGCTTTAACACCACAGAAATCTTGTCACCACAAAGTCTGATCTGTGTGGAGTTTGCAGTCTATCCCTGTGATTACCCAGAGGGAGATTATCTGTAGGATCTTTGTGTCAAATTTCCAAAAGTTGTAAACTCAAGCAGAAGGAAGCCGTATTTGGCCAGCGTTCCTCCTTCCATCACCCTGGGAGTCTTTACCCCGCCCCCCCCCCCCCCCTACTCCCTCCTCTTCTTTCCCTTCCCCGCCTCGCTCTGTTTTCCTCCCCCTCTTATTCGCTGTCTTTTCCCCGGATGGATGCTGCTTCTCATTTTCACGTTCATCTCTGTGAATGAGGAAGCACCTGACCCCGAGGGAGAAGCTGCTCATAGTGATTGGTTGTGGATGGTCAGCAGTGTTGCTAAGGTATCTCCAGGAAGTCTTCTCATCAGCCAATCATTTGAGAGCTTTTTTTTCCTTTAATGGAGTTTCTATGAAACATTTCAGCCAAGTACATCCAGCTACAAAGCTGTTGTTCTGCATTTGCATCATTTTCATGCTTTAACCATGCATTAAAGCTGGCCCGCTGGGGGAGAGCTCTCACTGAAATGTGTAAGAATTAACTGCCCCCCCCCCCATAGACTCATATGTGATGGACTGTTCTCATGCTCCGGGGGGGGGGGGGGCTGGCTGGGGAAAGAGGAGGGAATAATTTAATACCAGATTGGATTGTTTTACTGGGATTTGATGCAAACCATCGAATCATTGTGCTGAATGATGTGAGAACAGAATATACAATGGCAGTTGGTGAGAACACGCAGCATATGTTGACTAAATAATTCACCTGGCAGGTTCATATGCAGATGTGCCCCTCACTGTGCAGAGCTGTGAGACGTCACGTTTGGCAACATATAGATCATCATGAAAGCATGTTGGATTGCTGATTAAATCAGTGGGAGCACATTTAGCTATAAAAGGAAGTCAAAAGTGGATTTGTCCATTTCTCCTTTTATCTCTGACTGCGTTTACATGCACACAATTTTCTGTTTTTTGTCCTTATACCTCCTAGGACTCTGCTCAGAAATACGGCAATATATCGCGAGGTCCTCCTTGGTGATACATGTATTCATACAGATGCTACTGTATTAATACAGCAGCAAATGCTGTAAATATTTGCATTGATTAAAAACTCTGGGATTAGAAACAGAATATTTAATTTCCTTATAAGATCTCTGCGGGCCTGTGTTTTAAGTTGTGTGATCGCTGTTATACAGAATAATCACAGCTGTTGTAGTAAATTCTGTGTAGGACATGGTCATTATTCAAAACTTTTCAGTTTTTTGCGATACGTATCGTAACATGTACTCCCTATTGTGATACATATCGTATTGTGAGGTTGTAGGAAATATCCATCCTTAATTCCTACGTAGCTAATGAAAAGGAATATTCCACTAATATTCCCGTTTACGTGCAAAATAGGATTTGTTTTTTTCAAAGTCTTTCACCAGTGGAGGACTCGATCGAAATCCCAATAGTCCGAAAAATGCCCCGTTGGACCGAAAGCTCAATAGTCCGATGACTTGCTATCCCAAAAACAAAAGACCACTGCTCCGAAGTCTTATTGCTCAGAAAATGCACATTTTAAATGTCTGACGAGGCAAATAAAGTCTTCAACTGTCTGTTTCCTTCTGTGGGAGGAAACCTCATTAACATATTGTTAAATTTAACAGAGCCGAGCTTACCGCTATACATCTACTCCTTCTAAAAGATCATTTATGATTTCTAACGACTCATAAACAGACACAGACTCATTCGGCAAACATGATTTAACATAATTCTGTATTAATTAATGTATTAATTTTAACTCCATGTAAAGTGAATAAACGTGATGTCTACCTTAACTACAGATGCAGTTTACACATGTTTATAGCATGTTTAATGTATTGTTTTATGGTGTGATAACGCTGTTGTTAAGGTGTGGTCGGGGTCAGGGAAATCATGGTTTGGGTTAAACTGATCTCTTGCAGCCTACATCCAAATATAAGCCTACTAATATATGAACTCCTCCTTAACTACTGGGCTGTCGGATCAGTGCCATGGCACCCAGATTCAGAGATCTTGAATCAAACCAGTGTCATCTATGACTGTTTCTTTGTTTCTGATGTTTTCTAGTACAAAAGGTTGATCTGAGCTCATGTTGTCAGCACACAAAACAGTGAAATATATGACATAGTAACATATGAAAAGTATATTTGTTCAAATATTCATCAGTCAAAAAAGAAATAATTAAATAAATAAGGACTAATTATGACTGATTATTATGGACTAATATGTTCTGCTATTCAACAACGTGGCTCAGCATAAATACATAAATAATCACAGTGATGAAGACAAAGACAAGTAGAAGGACACAGAATGAAAACCAACCGAGTCTATCAGAAATAGCAAAGATAGGAAAAAAGAGGATAGCACTTACACAGCTGCAGAGCCCAGAGGCCAGCCAGCTGCCACACACACACACACACACACACACACACACACTGATTGTTGCTCTTCTCTCTGCAGTGTGTATCCCTCTCAGGGCTCAGTGCTACTTTCACAGATTTGTAGAGCTTAGTTGGAATTCTCAGGATTTGATTTAAATCTCCGGCTGTCGGTCTGCTCTGGTGTTACTGTTTTTCGTGATTCCAATAAAGGTTTATTAGAACTGCTTTCGACCATTGGTCATATTTATATATATAAATACATATACCAGGGGTGGACCCAAACATGCCTAAATAGTCTATTTATGTTTACTACTCACACACGCGGAACCAAATCTCTTTTTGCCCGAAATGCTTTGGCTGCGCACCAGGTGTTGTTGTTGTCAGCTGTAGCATGCTAGTTGGCTTAGCCCGGTTAGCGGTGTTAGTCGAGCTCAATGGACAAGTTGTTTCTAAAGCTGGGCTCAGACTACAGGAGTTTTAAAATCCTAACATATTTGAAAATCAGGTTGCATCACACAGGAGGAGAATCTTCTCAGATATTCTTCTCTCTGATCTCAAACACACACTACAAGATTTGAAAATAATGGGGCATCACATGCTGCAGGGTATTTAATAAGATTATCTTGCCAGACAGAGCACGTCACTTCTCTCACGTGATATCATGCGGAAGACTCACACAGAGACTGGTGTGTTGCAACAACGTTCTGTGTTAAAATGCTTTGCAGTGAGAAAACTAAAGCAGAAGGTTAAAGGAGTCTGGATGAGACGCGGTCAACACGGGTTGTTTATTCTTCAGAGAGAACTGGAGGTGAGGTCAGTTTTACTATCTGTTGGCAGTAGCATGCTAGCTAACGTTAGCCTCAAGGGCTAGACTGATGCTTGGTAACACAGCTGCTCTGCACTGATGTGATACTACTCATAATCATCCAGATTTTAAATCCTAAATATGTCTGATATTATTGGGACAATGAAGCTGCAAACAGATGGGCAGGTTTAAGATTGGATCTGTAAACCACTCACTGCAGATAATAATGCTCAGAAGGGGAGAATCTGGGATAAATCGGCCCGAAACTCCTCCAGCGTGAGCCCGGCTTTAATGTATGCCGACATTACTCTACTGAAGTCGGGTGTATCTGTGGAAACACTTCAAATATTTAATTCACGAGAATCATCACCAGAATGTGATGATTAATGGAACGGGAAAAAACCCACACAGTGTTCTGCAGATTCACACCGTGACAACGTAAGAACTAATGCTGTCGACTGTTTCTCACTGTGTTTGACAGTACTCATCTGTAGAGATTACAGTATTAAAGAATATGATCAGTCTGTTGTTCCTGCCCTGTATAAACCAGCTGCACAGCAGGAGTCTGATGATGGAGCATTACTTACATGTATGTTACTTATTATGTTCATGACATGTTCATCTCAAAATAAGTCTGAGAACTCTGAAAGGTCCTTTACAGGGTTCAAGGGAATTCCAGAGTGCATGATAAATGACCAGTGTAAACCCAGCAGGAAACCTTTATGTATTTATGAACTGAATCCAGTGAGAAAATATGGTTAATACTGGGATGAAATACTATCACTGCTCTTCTAGTCTTTGCACACAGACTACTGTAGGAATCTACTAGGGCTGTGATTATTTTTGACTGATATTGCAATTGCGTTATATTAGAAGGAATTATAAGTTTTGCATCATTATTCTCATTTTTACAGAAGCCCTGAGAGATAAGCAAGATCTGTTTTTTTGTTGTTTGTGAGGATCTGTACTAACTAAAATGTTTGCTTAAGTCCGTAGAATACAATGTGTGGGCTGGGACATCTGCAGCACAATATTTAATTTAAAATGGTATTTTGACACATATTTTGCCTTTAACAAACATTGTGCCTCCTGTGCTTTGAAAATTTCAGTAGGCCATATTGCGATTTCGATGCAATTCAGATTAATTGTTCAGCCTGAGAAACAAACAGGCAACATGTCTGCTGCAGAGTGCTTTGAAATGTGAGGCAACTAATGTAAGGCTAACAGCTCATTTGAGAAGCAGTCAGGTGTGTGGTGCAGAGCCAGAGACAGGATGCTTTGCTGTGTTCACAGGTTCCTGTGCTGGTCTGACAGACTCCTCCGGCAGCAGCATGACAGGGAGTTCGCTCTTTTCAAGCTCCGCTGCCTCTGAGGCGACACACTGATGTTCCTGTCTCACCGCTTATTTCAACCACTTGCACATGGCTTGCTGCTGCAGTGTGTACTACATAGTAGTGATCGACCGATATGTGTGTTTCAACGGCCAATGCTGATGCTGATATTTAGAGAGCAGGACGGCCAATGGATGATTTATAATGCCAACTTTGTTTTGGGGTTTTTTTGCATCTGATAAAATAGCCTACAACAATTTAAAATTGCTGAACTTAAATGAGCATTTATTACACTTATTCAGCAGATAGCAGCATCTCTTTGTTTCAGAATAATAATATAATAATATATAAACTTACATAAATAAAAACAACGTTAGTGCACAGGACCACCGAGCAGCATCTCTTTGTTTTGGAATGTTTACATAAAAAAGGTGTAATGTTTTGAGAAAAAAGTTGTAATTTTTCCAGAAAAAAATGTGTAATGTTCAGCCGAAGACAGAGATAGAGATAGAGATATACTTTTTTTTTCTTGGGCTCAGCACTTGTGTTCAGGGGTTAACAGATTCATAAAAACAATTCAGTCAGATAACAGGCACAGAGGTTAAAAGGATGAAAAACAAAGCACATACATACATAGACAAGATAAAACAGTCTAAGAAAAACTACCTAAAACAGCATTGCACCTGACAACATATTGCACTCATTGTAACATAATTGCACAACCCATGTATTGCACATATTGAGCTCAGCTGTTTTAGTGTACAGACTTGCTGTTCAACATGTTGATGGAGGAAGGCACAAACAAATGTTTGAAACAGTTGAGTCTGTATCGCCTCATACTCTGAGTGAAGGACATGAGATGGGTCAGCCAGTATCCTCTGAGCTCCTCGTAGAACGGACCGCTCGTAGATGGACTGAAGGGACTCATGTTCTTTTTTAGCAGTCTGCACAAGACGGGCAAGCCTGGATTTCAGCTGGACTGAGAGGATGCCATACCATGACTGAATCCTAATGAGGCTGTCCAGTACTGCCTGATAAAACAGATTCATAAATCACATTTTAATCATAGTTTTTGTCTAGTCGACCAAAAAATTACAAAGTTACATTTGATTAAAATCTGATGTGAAATAGGTTTGACTAAAACGACCAAATTATTGTTTTTGGCTCAACTAGACTGATTTAAATTTGTTACAGAATACAGAAAACAGAATATATAGTAAAATAGTCACAAATATTTCCCATGCTTTCTCTTTTCCCCATACTTATCCTGACCTGGAAATTACTAAAATCAAATTCCATACTGCAAAGAAACCCTGGTACAGATTAAGCTATCTAAAATGCCCCCCCCCCACCCCAGCCTGTTCCCAGCTCACCTCCAGCCGCTCTTTTCTGACAGGTTGTCTTTCACTGTAAACACACACATTCATTCATTTGCAGGGTGTTTCCATGATATGGTGCTTCCTTCACCAAAAAACTTAATTTAATTACCTTTAAATTTAAATTAATTTATTTCCAGCCACTGACCAGGCGAGGTCCTGTCAAGGAGGCATGGGGAATTCTAGGTGGCTTCATCTGTGTCTATACAATCAATGTGTTTATGATTACATTGTTTACTAGAGCACAAAATAAAATTGTTTTCAGAGCACAAAGTTCTTCATAGAAGGAGCCTCTCCATTTTGCTCTCAAAGTGAACCAGATTGATGCATTTAGAGGGTGAGGGTATTTATTTTTTATATCGTATTAAATATTTTTTAATTAATTTAATATACCTCAGTGAAAAAAAAAAAAAATGTTTACAATATTGTGCAGCCCTACTTTAATACATCAGACTTTTGTCT
This sequence comes from Heterobranchus longifilis, assembly GCA_028570985.1. Taxonomy (NCBI): domain Eukaryota; kingdom Metazoa; phylum Chordata; class Actinopteri; order Siluriformes; family Clariidae; genus Heterobranchus; species Heterobranchus longifilis. The sequence goes on from JAOVVB010083004.1 coordinate 13,423, forward strand.
GCAATGGTGGTTGTTAAACAGCTACTTTATGATGTCATTGAAAAGTCATTTCTGACCCTGTTCACAAATTGTATTGGGATAGATGTTTATATTTTATTTTATGTTTTGAGGGTTGTAAATAAAATAGGGATAGTTGTATATTATTATGAAAAGTATTTAGCGGTATACTGAAA
>JAOVVB010083015.1:0-13595 GCA_028570985.1 Heterobranchus longifilis
AACACTGTGTCGAGAACATTTCAGCATTAATGGAAGATATTTGAAAAGAGACGGCGAGAACAGACGGCGGGAGAAAAAGTTACACAAAATGTCAAGAAGGTCCCATAAATGCCAGTGACACCACACTGTCACTACATCCTCCCCGTGTTTCCCAGCACACACACACACACACACACACACACACACACACACACACACACACACACACTGAGGAATACAGCATACCAAGTAAATAGACACAGCACTAACACGTGCATGCAAACTCTCGTATGCGTACAGCAGCACTGTTTGAAAACGCTCTCATTGGCGGGCCGGTGAGAAGACAGTGAGTGGACACAGACGGTGAGTGGACACAGACGGTGAGTGGACACAGACAGTGAGTGCGGGAATCTGGTTCAGTGGTTAAAGTATGAGGACAGTGTTTCATTAGAGTGAAAGATGCCATTGTTCTGGATGCACCACGGAAACATCCAGGTCTGATGGTTCACACACTCACACTGGCCTTTAACAGAAACTTAGCCTCTGTTGACAGAGCCGGGCTAGCAGTTTCCAGTCTTTATGCTAAGCTAAGCTAAGCGTGGCATCAATCTTCTAATCTAACTCTCCACAAGAGTTCATTACTCTCCCAGGCTCCCACTTTGTGATGACAATGTTACATGCATTACTTTCCTCTGTGTATGCGTTTAATACATATAACATTTAAATCATTATCACACGATTGAATGGGCGTTATCAGCCTCATGCTGTAGATATAAGGGGGCTGCTCCCCCTGCTAGTAGGTCCAGAAGGCCGTTATCAGACCATAACAGGATGTTTCAAATTAAATGTTGTTTATACAATTTTCCATCCCACACCCCATGACTTTTTTTGGGTGATGAAAACTCTCAGTAGCTAATATCATGTTTCCGCTGTGTGGTACGGCTCAGCTTGGCTCACTTTTACTTTTCTCTTTTTGTTTCCCACTGCAGATAGCACCCCCTCAGAGTAGACGGGATTCTCACATGATCGCCATAGTGATGCCGAAGGAAATCTTCATCTTCAACGCGACACTCACTGAATCCTTTCATCGACAAATCAACTGCCAGTTTTGTAAGCTGCCATTTGAAAAAGTCTGGGTTGAGTGAATAAAAACATTGCGGTCGCTATTGACGATAGCTTGGCTGTTTTAAAAGTCGCAGTTTTGTGCAGGGTGTCCCGTGTTGCGCGTGTGACAATTCAATTTTTACTCAGCTCAGCTCACATGAGACCAAGATGGTACCAAAAAAGCACCAGGTACTAACCACAACTTTTGGTAATGGAAAACCAAAAAAGAGCGAGTCGAGCGGAGCCGTACCATGCAGCGGAAAAAGGGCAATAATGGGAATAACATTTAATGTGGTAATAAAACAGTCGATAACCACATCAAATGAGTTTAATATTTGAACTGTAAGATCCTTATGTGTGTACCAGTGCATTACACACACACACACACACACACACGCCACATGAAAGCATGAATATGATCCTGGCTGGATGAGACTGTGGTTCAGGTCATAGCAGGGTCACAAAGCGTGTGTGTGCTATTGTTTTAACGGACACGTGCATGAATGCATGCACACTGATGCGTTTGACAAAGTGTGCAAATCTGACTGTCCGTGTCTGAATACACTGTGCACACGTGGAGGCTATGGCATATTCGTGACGTCCATAACTCAGTTAAGGCACTAATGTATTCATTTTTCTTTTGGCTCACCCCCCGTCGCTCTGCTCTTTAAACTCTGTTGCTTTGAAATACCCTGCAGAAAACAAAGCACCGTCCTGCTGCAGACAATAAAGCTGCTGGATTTCTGCACATGTGCCTTTGTGTTGGTCTGAGGCCTTGTCATAACTCCATCGGAGGGGCCTAGACTTTCATCACGCACACACACATGCAATAACACACACACACACACACACACACGTACACTGAAAGTCAGTGACTCTGGGAGACAAATGGCAGCGTTAGCACAAAAGAATATTTGATTTGGTTATAAATACCACAACATGAAAGCGAAGCCCAGCGGGGTAAAGGGCAGAGGGCACGACAAACAGAGGAGGCAAAATCTTCATCATCATCGCTATCATATATGCTGCGTCTGAAAATCAGGTTAGCATTATCAAACTGTGACTAGTGCTTTACATCTCCGATTTTTCATTTGATTTAGTCTCATGAATATTCTCATGAACATTTCAGAAGTCTTTGTGTTGCAGAATGAAGCACATAAAACTACTGATCAAACCTACAAAAAGCTTTATTATACGTTCAGTGTATTTGGGATGTTAAATAAGGCAATTAATTATAATTGCCTTATTATAATTTTATAATAAATAAAATTTTATTTTATTATAATTGCCTTATTATAATTTTACAACGATTTTCTTCGTCTTTATTGAAGTCTAACGACTTTAACAGGAAGAAAAGTTGAGATTTCACTGCTACAAAACCCTGCAACATAAAGCATTTTATTGTGTATTTAAAGTCAAAAATGTGTTTTGCTTGTTGTTGGATGTTTGAGCTTCACAGGAATGAGAGTTTGACACGAGAAGACTGTTTTCACATTAATCTGCTGAAGAACAGAAAGTTTCTCTGCACTCACCATATATCTCAGTTTAACACGTGCACATAGGACTCTGTGACATCACAACTACTTTAGTCGTGCAGAAACCTCATATCTCCATATTTTGTCAATGCTCTTGGTCACCCTTTACGTCTGTCTGTAGGGTTCACAAATATTTAACCAATAAAACTATGAAAAAGACTGACTTTGACATTTCCTGAAAAGTAAAGGTATTGGACATACAAGGTTTTTACCTGACAGTGATGATATGCAACTTACATATATGTGATGTGGAAACTTGATGCCTACAGTGCACACTGACTATGGACTTTACAGTTAAGTAGGAGACATCTTGTGTCCAGTAGTTAAACTTTTGAAATGATTTGTACATTCGTAAAATCTGGATTTTTTTTAAATAGGGAGCCTAAGTTTGTAGTTTCAAGACGCGGAAATGAGTTAGCATTTTAGCACTTCTAGTTCCCTCATCTTGTCAATGTGTTTTTGTTTAGACATCTGAAATAAGGTCTGTGGTTAACACAAGCTTCAGAGATTTTAACGTTTTGTTCTGCGACATAAAATATGTGAATTTCGAAGTTTTTACGTGTGTTTAAAAAGGCGGTTGCTAACAAGTGGCCAAATGAGACTACAGAGGTTGTCGAGGACGTTAAACATCACCGTCAGTTTAGTAGTGGCGACGGTGACGTAGGACCGTTAATTAAGCCTTTTGTTGCTATTGTGGAAAAACCATATCAGGCACAAATAATTCATTTTTATTTGTCTTAACTCATATTTAGAGGGGTTTTAAATATAATAATAATCTCAATAATCTATTCATAGAGAACTTTTCAAGTTATAAAGTGATTTGCACAAGGCAGCAAATTAAAATCAACAAATTATAAAATAATGAGATTAATAATAAAACAGATACAACTAACTCCTGTAATGTAAGATACAATAAATAACCAAATAAATAAAAACAATAAAATAAACTGAAAGTTTCTGTAAACTCACTCAGGATATCAGTTAATTAGTGTTTTCTCTGCAGACGTGTCAAACACAATAGTGAATTGAAACTTGGTTTACTTTTGCATACTGTTACCCATCCTGCAGGTCAGACGTCCCTCCCCCTCCGCTGTGTGAGTGGTTTAAAGTTTCACTCCTCGGACTCTGATTGGTCCGTGAAGTTTCTGTAAAGGGGAATAACTTCTGTGCTCTGCGTCGCCTTGACGCACAGCAGCCCGGAGAGTTCAGAGGAGAGAGCAGAGAGTTTAGCAGTATTCTCTTATCTTACACATCAGGGTAAGAGGATACTAAACTATGGAGCTTATCAGAGATAGAGTCAGATTTGTTTTATAGAGGAATTTTACTCGCAGAGGCTTTGGAATAATCTTTTTCTAACTTTTCCCCCTTTTTACTTTGCATCCATTGTCGAAAATGCCTGCTTTTGGGATTTGGATTAACGCAATTTGGATTTTACTTTTTGCCATTTTTGACGTGGCTTTTTCAAGCTATTCCGAAGACCAGTGCAGCTGGAGAGGCAGGCAAGTATTTATATATATATATTAGTTTTATGTGCGCTCTTTCTGCATTTGGCTGAATGAAAAGATGATGCAAAAATGCCGCTCAGAGATGCTACAGGTGTCTCGCTGGTAAAGGACGATGCTTGTTTTGAATGCAACATGTAGAGACTTGTTATTATGGCGCAGAGAAAATGTTGGTAGCGCTCTGCTGCGATTGCGCCTCCGGGCTGTCTGCAGGAGGCATGGGGGGTCCAGACAGACAGGAGACTGCGGGATTAATTCTGATACTTGGAGAGAAAAAAACGCATGATGCATGCAGTTGCTGAAGGGTAGTTTCATTATAGATATATTGTTAAAATACCTGCAGAGGATGTTTTAGTTTTTATAGAACTTTGGCCCTTAAGATGATGTGACTGGCCCCTGCTTCCACAGGCTGCCAGTAGGCGGCAGTTTCTCCGAGTATCTCTTGGATCTAGTAAACTTTTTTTTTGTGTCATATTCTGTTTCTACTCATTTCTTATGAAAAGTTTGGTTTAGGTTGCCTGTTTGCAGGGCTTACATTTCAACCAGCTCAGTCCATCCTGCAGTTACTATAAGTATGGTAATGGCAGTTCTAAGTGGGGGGCAATGAGGGGCCAGTGCCCCTGGAATATATAGACCCCCAAACGAGACTGCCTTTAAGAGGCTGTAACATTTTAAAGCTATAGTGAAGATATTGGTATTATATGAAATTACCTTAGGCATCAATCACGTCATGCTACCTTGTTGGAAAGGGGGCTAAATAACGCTCCACAGTTGGGCTACATTTTCACCTCAAGATATCTGAATGAAAATGGGTTCTATGGGTACCCACAAATCCCATGCAGTTTGGGGAAAATAGTATGCAGTTTTTCTCATGCAGTATGAATATGGTATTTTTGCCTATTCTGAAATGGTGCATTTGAATATTTCTGCATACTGGGGTTCCTAAACAGTCTTGGAATTGCAGAAATTTGGTGTGACTGAAACCCTAAAATCACATGTGGCCCCAGCCTGGCCCCTTCCATATGAAATGGTCCACAACCACCACTGTGACCACTGAAAAATAATACAGAAACCTTTATATAACCTTTTCTCCCTTCCTTTTTTTCCTTCTCACAGTGGTTTGTCGCAGCAGAAGGGCAGTGTGGAGCAGATCTCCCTCCACTGCTCTGAGGGCACACTGGACTGGCTGTATCCCAAAGGGGCCCTGCGCCTCACCCTCTCACCCCGCCTGCCCTCCGTGGCGGTGGGGCCCGGCGGCAGCAGCTCGGGCCTCATCACGGCCTGCGTCAAGCCCTCTGAGCAGTTCCACGGAGCCCAGCTGTACCTGGAGAGAGACGGCGTCCTGGAGCTCCTGGTAGGGGACCGCCTGGAGTCCTCTCCCCCGCCGAGGGTGCGCTGCTTCAGCCGCCTGCCCGGGGAGAGGGTGGCTCTCTTCCTGCAGGCTACACCTCACCAGGACATCAGCAAGAGGATCGCCTCCTTTCGCTACGAGCTGAGAGGGGACTGGACCGCTCACCTGTCGCTGGACTCCAACCCCATCAGCAGTGAAGGTGAGGCAATGAGGCATTAACAAACAACCTCTCTTCAAAACAAGCATTTCGTTATGATCGTCTTATTTTCTTCTTCTTCTTCTTCTCTTCTTGGCAAACCAGCTAGCAGTGCATGCAGAGTAGTTACTGGATGTAACCCTGGTTCTATGAGTCCATACGGAGCTCTCTGCATACAGGAACAGCAGAGCTTGCTATGTGCATAGGGCACGTGGTCACTTTTTTCGGGCAGGGGTCTGCAGTCAGGTCATGGGCATGGGCGATGACGATATTTACGTCACATGCACCTCGCGCACACACAGATGTGGAAAGTATAAATTGGCCTTTAGTCAGCCATGGTGGTTTGAGGCTACATGAGGTCAAATGAGAAATAATTTGTCATTTCTAGTGAATAAATTAGAGGAACTACAGAATAACTTTTATCCCCTTGCACCAGAAACTTAATCTTCAAATCACTCTTCTTCTACCTTAAAACAATAATCTATAAATAATCTAATTCCCGTCTCTCTTTATTGAAAGAAGGAATTTAAAAAAAGAAACAAAACTCTTAAAAACCCACCAAACTGTGGTCAAAGTTCTCTTCCTTCCTTCCTGAAAAGTTTGGGGGCTGCAAGGTTTTAACCCACCAGTGATATTATACGCCATAAAATCCCCCTTGTAGATGATTCATAATTCATAACAGGCCTCTGTGGGCTGCGTGGACTTTCCACAGCCTGTGCAGAGTGCAGAGAGGAGGAAGTGGCCAAACTTTCCCCAGAGGCGTGCTGGTTTGGAGTAGAAGAAGTGGGAGCCGTGGAGTGGGGAGGAGGGGGGACAAAAGCACAGTATGTGGGGCTTTCTCCAGAGTCCAGAGCCCTTTGAATGGGTGCCGCATGAGTATTCTGGGATTACTGCCGTCGTCTAGGCGACAGGGAGGCCTCTGCCCAGCTGAGATGCTCCCGTCTTTTGTTGAGCTGCCTCTCTGTGGGGAGACTTGTCTGTAGGAGTATACTCCCCCCCCCCCCTCTCTACATCTCTCGCCCACTCCCACACACACACACACACACTGATTAGGCTTGGATGGGGGTTTGCTGTGGACTAGAGAGGAAGGAATCTCATTTATCAAGAGGTTTTCACTAAGGAGGAGAATGTGTGGGGTGGGCAAGGGGCCTCCAAAGAACCACAAGGAGAACTTTAAAAAATGCCAGGACTTTTTTTTTTCTTCTCCTACCCATAGTTCAGTCAATGCAGACGGACAGAGCTTTGCTGGTTTGGTTTTTGTTTTTTTGTGGCCAATCCTGTTATGACTTTTAGTAGAGTGCACCATTTTTATTTCCGTTTTTAAGAAAAGTGGTCACGCCTTGGCAGAAAGAAAGGAGAGTATTTTGTGGGAAGTGTGATTGTGCTCCTTTAACAAAATCTTTGAAGTCCCCCCCCACACACTCCCTCTCCTTGGCCCCTGTCCGCAAGGCTTTGATGAGGTGTGACTGTAGACACCCTGAAAGGCTTTAAGGGGGGAAGTTTCATCTGGCCTTTAAATCGTCTGGGGTGGAAGAGCCTTGCACCTTAAAGCTCCACTGGTCCTCCTCTGCCAACTGTAAAAGTAGCAGCTGTCTGTTAGAACGCGGTGGTTGGTCTCTCCCTTTGTTGCTCGTCTTTGCACAGAGTTTTGGGTCCGGATTCACGTCTCACATTCCTGTGCATCTGGAAATGCGGCCTTTGATTTCCAGAGGCTCAGTATAAGTATTAGCATATAGGTGTTTTCTAGGAGTGTTACATGAGGTCACCAACTGACTCTTTTCCTCCCCTTGTTGTCTCTCCAGAGGCCTGCAGACCGTGCAACAACACCGAGATTCTGATGGCCGTGTGCACCAGTGACTTTGGTAAGTTACCTGATCTCTAACAAGTTGCTAATATAACACATGTAAAAACTCAGAAAACCAGGAATGAAATGTCATTGTCACTCAGAAATCCACAATTCAGCCAAGATTAACAAATTAAACCAGATCACCAAAAAGTCATGGCAGAAAAGCCGTAGAACATAATGACTTCTTGTCAGGATCTACAAAAGTGTCAAATCGGTTTAAAGGCAGAGCACCCCGGTGCCTCCAAATCCCCTCCTCTCAAAAGTGCAAAGGTTAAAGGTGAAACAGCAGCTCTCTGCAACCCCCAACACGCACGGGAACCCCTACTGGAGGCACTGTAGTGGACTAATCCTGACATCACCCCCCAAGAGAAGGAGCAGTGGACTAATCTGCAGGCTTCTGATTGAGCTGTAATGGCACTGAGGAGAAGTTCAGCTGGCAACAAAAGTTAGAAGGATTAGTCAGCAGGCTCTGCCCTTCGTACGGCTTTTACCATCAGTTGGTGGCCAACAAAGAATCACTCCAATAGCTAAAATAGGACAATATAACGTGCAAGATGACAAAAACATGCAGAAAAAACACATAAATTAAAGCTCTGCATTGTAAACTAACCATAGAAATTAACCTGAATGTTTCTCTCCACAGTCGTGCGAGGTAACATCCGATCAGTGGTGGAAGACGACAACCTACGAGCGGCGGTGATCAAGGTCAGCGCCACCCGGGTGTTTCGTCAGAAGTACGCCCTGTTCACGGGCAACAGTCGCCTGACCAGCCGCGGTGAGGTTAGGACTCTGCTGCAATGCGGCGTCAAACCGGGGCCCGGCAGCTTTCTCTTCACCGGTCGCGTCCACTTTGGGGAGGCCTGGTTGGGCTGCGCGCCCCGCTACAAGGACTTCCAGCGGGCTTACACGATAGCCAAAGCCGCCCAGCAGATACCCTGTGAACTGCCTGTAGACTGAGTTAAAAAAAAAACGCCACAGCAGCTTGTCTACCACTCAAAGAGTCGAGGCCACACTGAAAGTCAGGCCGAGCTCAGCCCTGTTCCATGTTTTGGAAGAAGCCATGGTGCGCAACTGTTGGCCAATGGCGCCACCAACGTCTTCCCAAAGGTCTGAGGAGTGAAATGGACTTTTCCCAACCCCATTTCAGTGCAATATGCAGTCGCCGGGTCAGAGAGAACCTGGTGGAGTCGTGACGTGTGGGACGTGGTCGAAATGAAGATTACAAGCATTTGGCGTTGGGCAGTTTTTAGACACGGTGATGCCATTATGCAGGTTCAGAGAAAATCTATTGAAAAGCTTTCCATTCGGGATAAATTAAGTCAAGCCATTAATTCAGGCCTATTGAGAGTCATTGCTTTGAAACTCAGGAAAATTTATTAAAAGTTCTATAGAAAGCTTACTGCCTATTAGTTGGTATCCCAGTGAGGATACACTTTTTTTGTTCAGTAAATGTCTGGCCATGGGAAAGTGATGTTTTGCTGGCGACCCCTGTGCTGGGGTCATCCTCAGTGTTACTTTTATTAAGGAGATTATAAGAAAAAAAGTCCTCAAAAATGTTTTAAAAAAAAATCTATATATATATTTGCACTGATAAAAGAAAGGGAATTATCTGGAAAGTGTGATGCTGCAAGCACTGAAAACCAAATGAAAAGCAACTATATGTAGCATAGTGGAGCGACTGAGAATTTAATATATGTACAGATAATGTGAGCACATACAGTAGTGACACAAAGCTAAGGCTACCTGAGAAGATTTTAAAGCTCAAACTAGTGCTGAGAGCACTTTCATATTCTAGCCAACTCTGAGATTTTGTAAGGAGATGCAGGCCTTTAGGAGGCCTGTATTACAGTATATTTCCGTAGCCATGCAATATTTCTGCAAAATGTAACTAATTGGACTGCATATGACTTATTAAAAACAATATCTTGGAGTGGAATTGCAGCAGTGTTGCCAAAGCAGTTTTGTTGTAGTCATGCTCTCTGCTGATGTCACATATTATCACATAAGATATTCACCTGTATATAATCAGCAATGTTCATAAAACCGATGACAACAGCCATTCACAAACAAAGTCCAGTGTTATTATATGATATAAACGTGATGGTATAGATGAAAGAATTGTTTAACCAGCTTTTGGTGGAAAAGCGAGTTATTACACTGGACAAGGCTAGCTCCAGAGAAACACACAAATATGCATTTAATGTATAAAATTCAGTTCTGTAAAATGATTTATATATCTAATGTGCACTATATCAACAAGGGGAGGGGTTCAAACCAAATTACCGTGATGTGCTGATGCGGTATGTCTTAAATGCGTTCACTGCCATTTTTGCTGTTTATTTTTTATGTGAATTTATGTGAATAGCAATGTGAATGTAAATATGTCAATAAGAAATTCTAGAAACAACGGCATGAAAGAAAGTCTGGAAAAAACATTGTCTCAGTATTGTGGATTATGTTTGTGTTTGTCTGTGTTATTAAAATATACTGTGAGAAAACACTCATGTATTTATTTTCTTTCTTGAAGCCTTCCTCGCAGATTCACTTTGAACTCATTCTTTGGTTATTTCATGCTCAAATAAACATTATGCAGCCGGATCTTTAATTTATCAGCACTCACCTTAACATCCATACAGTTTAACCTACACTATAGTATTTGGGTGCAAAGGTTTCTAGCATGGTAAACTTTTCTCAGACATAAGTCACTTCAAGTGCCCATGAATCAGATCCCTGAAAGAGCAGAACAAACGGCGTGCCTGAGAGAGAGAGAGAGCGAGAGGCCTAAAAGGCGGAGAGATTTAAGGAGCGTTCAGGACCCTGAGGCCGTTTGGACAGGGAAGGAGGTAGCGTTTGGAATTCTGTTGTCCTCAGCCTCCCATTTTCAGGATTCAGGAAGCAATAAATTGCCATTAAGGGAGCGGCGTGGCAGACTCGGCTGAACTGAGGTGCCACACAGTCGCTTGCTTTATCCTGACCGCGTGTACGTGAGGACACAATCAAAGCAAATCTCTTTTCCACTCCATTTAAGACACATGCGCCTTCAGTCTGTTTGTTTCCAACCTCAACTTGTATTTTATCTACAGCATCTGCTCACAAACAGACAAACAAACCAACAAACAAACCAAAAATATAACCTCCTTGGAGGTAATAAAGTAATCCCTTCAAGTAATTTAGTTTTAAAGACAGTAACTGTATTCAGAATACCACCAATTTAAGCTGTAACTGTAACGGAATACAGTTATTTTGTATTTTAAATACGCAATCCCGTTACTTTTATTCCGTTACTCCCCAACCCTGATCACATTTCCCATTTTCTGCATGGTAGACAATACAGAAGCACCCATATTCCTAAACCTCTATGATAAATTCACCACCTGTTTTTCCTCCTTGCGAGATTCTGCATAAACACGTACATGCACACACCTCAGTAAAATCTCAGATTTACTGCACGCAGTAAATCCGTTTGAAAAAGAGCAGCTGGGGAATTTACATGGTGTTTAGGTTAAATGGGAAAAAAAAAAAATCACAAAAGCTCAACATGCCTTCCATGTCTGGCGAGCTATCTCCCATAGAAACCCCGACACTGGTTTGCCACCGCATCAGCAGTTCATGTGAGTGATCCTCCAACCTCCCCGGCTATTTACTGCCTCAGTGCTCCTTTAAAACGTCCCGTAGCTGGGGGCCCCGAGCTCCTCGGCCCTGCACACACAGACACACACCTCCGCCCCCTCCCCTCCACTACATCTGAAGTTACTGCTGCGGGGCTGATAAGCCAAAACAAAGAGCACTCAAATTTATACTTCAACAACTAATACATCATGTGTCATTTTGACAAAGCTCAACTTCCTGCATTGTTGTCACTTCTTTGTGGCCCCAGCTTGAACCCCCAAAAACTGCAGTATTAATGTCAATGTGGCCACAATGACACAGTGGCAGGGTTTAGTTTTGCATTTGCTAAATAAAAGCTATTGCAATCATTACTGTTTAAATGCATACACAGTGTGCAATCCAAATACAACTTTGGGAAGAAAAAAATAGTATCTATTTAAAAAACTATGTCTATATAATTCTTTGCTCAAGACCCTGGAAACGATTGAAAATGATTATATTGCACACACTCCTTTGATACTGATTGATTTTCATTGTTTTGCAGACACACAATAAGCCTTCCTCCCCCCCCATCCACCCCACGGCTCTATTTAATCTGTCCTGTTGTGTTGTTGAGGTGAGGTGAGTTATGGACACGGCAAGGCGGGAAGCACTCAGGAAAGGGGAATCCAAAGCGATGGGAGAGAGAGTGGTTGGGTGTGGACTTCCGTTAGCCCCTGGGGGAGTTTGAGGGAAGTGGCCGGAGACAAAGCTCCAGAGATGAGAGCACGGACAGGGGGCAAAGTGCTCCTGGACACTCCCTCGTAATCCAGCACAACAACACCCCACCCAACGCACAGGTCCTGCGTTTGCAGCAGAAACTCTCCCTGTTATCCGGCTATATAACGGTCCACAAATCAGACCTGCAAACTCCTGATACTGACAGATATTGAACCTGCTAATCCTGTCTGATATTCGGACTTATCTACATGCATTCATTGTGAAGTTGTAGCAAAATTGTTGTGTCAGCCAGGGTTTTTTCTTCTCCTCAGTTATTTTTCCTAGTACAAAGTCTGTCATCATCATCTGCGACCACTCGAAGTCAAGTTGTCCTCCTGTTGGTGGGTCTGGTCATTTGTGGGTCTTGAGGTGGCTGTAGAGGCCGATCCTGAATCCACAAGTTCTGTGGCTATGGGGGCATGTGTGGGTGGTCTTTTCTAGTTCGGCATGGTGGAGGTCCTACTTCGGTCGTAGTCTCACATAGCCAGACTTATCTCCACAGCGCTGCTGGGGGAAAGTCTGGATTCAATGCACTTTTACTCCTGGATAGTGAAAAAAACTCCCTGGCCTGTTTGTATTTCCTTAAACCAATCACAATCATCCTGGACGGCGCCACGCCCCGACGGTGCTTCTGCAAAATAGTGTCGGGAGGAAACCTGTTTCAGTGTAACACCTCCACGAAAATGATGTAAACATTATTCTTTGTAGATCTTTACAATTAATCACTGAAAGAACAGAGCAGGCCTGCCTTATTCCACAATCCAAATCTTAAAAACTTGTCATTTTCAGCGTGTAGGTTGATAACTCGGAGGTTGTTGCCATTGTTGACTTCCTGTCTCTGTGAAAACTGCACAGAGACAGGAAGTAAGGCTTCATCCAGGCACGGTTCACATAGTAAACCAAACAGTGAATTAAAAAGTGAAAATTAACTATTCCCCATTTTTCTTTGGAACTCCGTCCCTGGACCCCTGGTTGAGAACCACTGGAATAAGACTTCAGTTTCAGCGGGGAACCAACGTTTCGGATTCCGAACTAATTTATTTTTGGTTGAAATGCTCAGAAAGATTCAAACTGAAATGAAATGGGGTATCAATGACCGATTTCTCCAGCTAATCTAAGAGAAAATGTGGTTTTAGGAGGCATCAATTGGATATGACAAGCATGTTGATCGTATTTTATTATAACTATTGATATTGATTTTTCATTATAAGCCACATTGACATGCATTAAAAAAACAAATATCTGATAAATCTGCAGTGCATGCCAAGTCGAGATGGGCCTGTTGCTATATCCACAGTAATGAGACTGAATATTTTTAATAGCCGCTATTATCTTTTGCCAGCCCCTTTGCCTGTGTAATGTAACAGCTTAACACCCACTGAGAGAGAGATAAAAAATGAGCGAATGAGAGGAAAAGAGAGGAATTGTGTGGCACTCCCTCTCTCCCTCTATGACTTTGCACTTTTCTCCTTATTAGTGTAGGCGGACCTGCCAGCGTCCTGCCGGGGACAGCAGCAGCAGCAGCAGCCCAAAACTGTGGCCAGAATCTCTAATGAGAGGTCTAGAGAGATAATTGATGACAATTTTGAATTTGCTAGACATTATACAGGCCTTGAACACTTTGGTTTAATGAGAATTAAAGATTCAAAAGCAATGCATTTTATATCAATCAGGCAAACAGCCCGTGGGAGAGAAAGGAGGGGGAGAGAAGAGG
>JAOVVB010083024.1:0-13595 GCA_028570985.1 Heterobranchus longifilis
GCTGACTTCTCGGCAGGGGAGGTGAGAGGAGAAGCTTGCTGGGGTGGAGCAGCTGAGGAGAGGAGTAACCTCCCATCAGCTCTTAGAGCTTGTTTGTGGGTTTGAACTCCAAAATGACTTCATACTTCCTCTCCTCCTCGTCGTAGTGTTTACAGCAGCTCACCCCCCCCTCCCCTCCACACACGCACACACACACACACACACACACACACACACACACACACACACAGTTTTTGGAATTCACAACCACGGCTTCTTCACGTTTGTATGGACGTTTGTGAATCGATGCATGGTAAGGGAAGATTTCAGTCAGGCGAAAGTAGTTAAAAAAAAGTGTAATGTTTCCTTTTTCAGGAAGTCTGGGCAATTCATTCAAGTCATCAAAAGAAAATCTCCTTTTTGACTGCGTCGTCTTTCAAAAGATCACTTTAATTTGAGTTGACAGTAGGATGAAAACACATCTATTGTCTGCTGTATCTCATAGTGTAGTGTAACAAAAGACCTGTCCATTTACAACGAGCATACAAAAGTCGAATATGTGTTGGAATTAACCCCTTACTCCCATTAGGTTTTATGTGTAGTAACTTAAAATCAAACATTTCTTTCCACACAATAAAACAATATTACAGTCAGAACCTGCCAAAATTAAAAAGTAAATACATAAATTGATAAATGGAAAAAAATTATCGACATCAAGTAGCTGAGTTAAGCCTAACTGACTCATGAAAGACCTCTGACCCATGAACGAAATCTTCTATATTAGATATTGAGATTGTCACCAGGTAGTTTGCACACCTGCTTTGTGGGCAGATTCACAAAGAAGTTCACACTGCAGAGAGTTCGAAGTTTTTGAAGTGTGGTTGTATGAGGTACTTATCCACAGTCAGTGTATTACCTGCAGTAGATGGAGGTCGGCACACCCCCAGGTTGGAGAAACAGACAGGAGGACAGACACGGAAGATAAACAATGTACTGCTGTGGACGGGGGCAGCAGCTAAATGTATTTTAACCACCTAAAAAAAAGGACCACTCCAAAAATTATACATTAAGTGTATTAAGTGTACTCTATATTTTGAATATTTTCACCACTTTACATTGCTACTTTACACTCACACATACACTTACACATCTCGTGAAAGCCACCAGACTCCACTGACAAAAACAGTAATTTTACATCACAGAACACAGGAGTTTCTGGTCTGCCTTGATCGATGAGTTTGTTTGTGTTATTGTTTGACTGTGGCTTTTTAAAAAGGTTAGGAATTAACAAACTAACTAACCCATTGAGTCAGCTGTAAACCAGCAGCTCCCGTGTTCTGATGCGTAAAAATGGAGTCTGGTGGCTTTTAAGAAAGCATAGAATGGCTCCAGTTCCCCATCATAAAGGGCTGTCTGACTAAAATTTATTTAATTTTAATCACGATCATTTTGGCTTCCCACAATTAAATTAACAAGATTGTCTGCGATATTGATGCTTAAAATGCATGCTCCACTCATAGAAAACTCTGCTGCATGTCAAATCAAGCGCTTCCTAAACTAACAGCCAGCTTTCAGCAGCACCAGCCGTCAAACAGCTGACTACTCATCTATCTCCAGCCGACTACTTTATAAGGCTGATGATTCCAAGGTGTTCCCTCCCATTATAACACAGCGCCTGTGTGTTTTATCACAGCGTCTTATTAGACAAATGAAAAGAAAAAAACGTGTCTGTCCTCTTCACCGGGAGCGAGGCTGAGACACAGAGAGACTGCGTGTCTGTCCTCTTCACCTGGAGCGAGGCTGAGACACAGAGAGACTGCGTCTCTGTCCTCTTCACCGGGAGCGAGGCTGAGACACAGAGAGACTGCGTCTCTGTCCTCTTCACCTGGAGCGAGGCTGAGACACAGAGAGAGTCTGTCCTCTTCTAAAATCAGCCAACAGCAGCCTGAATAAGTCCAGGTCCATGGCCCTCACATCGGTGGTGATGAAGTGCTTTGAGAGGCTGGTCACACAGCACATCAATCCTTATCCTTATCAGTTTGCCTGCAGGGCAAACCGCTCCACCGAGGACGCCATCACCATCACCCTCCACACCACGCTGATCCACCTGGAACACCCAGGGAACTAGACTGCTCTTCATAGACTTTAGCTCAGCCTTCAATACCATCATTCCTGACATCCTGACATCCACCTGCGCTTGGATAAAGGATTTCCTTACCAACAGACCACAATCAGTGAAACCTGGCTCCCATCTCTCCTCCTCCCTCACGCTCAGCACTGGCTCACCTCAAGGCTGTGTGCTGAGTCCACTCCTGTACACCCTGTATACATATGACTGTACCCACTCCCATCCCTCCAACTCCATCATCAGGTTTGCGGACTCATCACAGGAGGGGACGAGACGGCCTACAGAGAGGAGGTCCAGCAACTGGCAGCGTGGTGTTCGGCCAACAATCTGTTGCTGAACACCACAAAAACCAAGGAGATTATCATAGACTTCCGAAGGATCAGAGTGGACCACGCCCCTCTCCACATCAACGGGGACCGTGTGGAGAGGGTGTCATCTTTCAGATTCTTGGGAGTTCACATCTCAGAGCAGCTCACCTGGACCATGAACACCAAGGCAGTGATGAAGAAGGCCCAGCAGCGACTGCACTTTCTGAGAATTCTCAGGAAAAATAAAGTAGAACAGAAGCTGCTGGTGACCTTCTATCGCTCCACCATCGAGAGCGTACTTACGTACTGCATCACGGCGTGGTACGCTGGGAGCTCGGCTGCAGACAGGAAGGCTCTGCAGAGGGTCATAAACACAGCCCAGAGGATTATTGGCTGCCCTCTGCCCTCCTTGGAAGAGATCTCCAGCTCCCGCTGCCTCAGAAGGTCCAGATCCATCCACAAAGACTCCTACCACCCAGCACATCATCTGTTTGACCTGATGCCCTCGGGCAGGCGCTACAGGTCAATGACAGCCCGCACCTCCAGACTCACTAACAGCTACTCTCCCTGGGCTATAAGAACACTTAACTAACATTAATCCTGTGCAATATCCACACTGTGCAATATTCTTGACTGCTATTTTTATTTATTTTATTTTGATACACAAGTGCAATTATAGCTGTGTGCGTTGTCATGTCCTTTTTTATTTATTTTCTATCTGTTTTTAAAGCACAAATTGAGGGGCACCTGTAATCCCATTGTATTTAATATATAATGACAATAAAGCTTTTCTATTTTCTATTCACCAGGAGGGAGGCTGAGACACAGAGAGACTGTGTCCACCGTCACACACACTGAACCAGGTGAAGTAATAATGTAATCATGTTACTCACGCTGACGACAAGTAACTGGTAGAAAAGTAACATTTCCACCTGCTTTGTCTGCAGTTGTTGTTGTTTTACAGTGTGATTGTTAAGCTAATAGTGAATTGTTAGCAAGCTAAAAACGAAAGTCTGTAATGTCAGCCTGTTTATCTTAGCTTGCAAAAGATAAAATGTGGCAAATTCTTGTTGTAAACGTTTTAATGTGTAACAAACTGAACTGATGGACTGCTGACGTTGTGACGGGAGCCTCTCCTCCTCCTCCTCTCATCCTCCTCCTCCTCCTCCTCTCCTCTCCTCCTCTCCTCTCCTCTCCCCTCTCCTCTCCTCGCCTCCTCCTCCTCCTCTCCTCTCTCCTCTCCTCGCCTCCTCCTCCTCCTCTCCTCTCCTCTCCCCTCTCCTCTCCTCGCCTCCTCCTCCTCCTCCTCTCCTCTCTCCTCTCCTCTCCTTTCCTCTCCTCTCCTCTCCCCTCCTTCCACACCTTCTGCAAATATAAAAATGAATTTGTAAACTCACAAAATATTTAGCTGATATATAAAACAGATTTGCAAATACACAAACAAATCTCACAAATAAAATAGTATTTATATTTTGCTTCTGGAGAGTCACTGTGAATAAGGAGCGGTCTTATTTTGATGAATAATCGGGATAAATAATCGGGATCTCAATATTGATCAAAATAATCGTGATTATAATTTTGGCCATAATCAGGCAAGGTAAAGCAGTGAAAATATTCTAAATATAGCATAGACTTAAATTCATATTGATTTTTTTAGGTGGATAAATTACGTTTTGCTGTGTGACCCCGTCCACAGCAGTACATTGTTTATCTTCTGTGTCTGTCCTCCTGTCTGTTTCTTCTGGGGCGTGCCGACCTCCATCTACTGCAGATAACACACTGACTGTGGAGAAGTACCTCATACAACCTCACTTCAAAAAATCCAAACTATCCCTTTAAGGTCATCAACACTGACATTGCAGATCTGTACAATGACACAAATGAAGAAGGAATGATTTGATATAAGGTTAGACGCACAAAAAACGTATTGTTAAAGTAAAATGGTCCATGACTTAAATGGGAGGGGATCAAGGTGACAGTCACGGATGAATGAGAGAAGAGACTCCATTACAGGTGGCGTTACACCATCAGCTGCAATGTAGGATGTTCACCTCTAAAGACCCAGAGGCAGCTGTTGGAGTGTGAGAATTTGTGTAATACTGTAATTGAACTACTTATACAGTCTGCCTATGGCAACAGGCAATATGACTCATACCACAGGCCTGCACCACTGTGAGTCACGTCAGGACAGACAACACTAAATGCGAGAAAAGAGGTGAATGCATAGACAGTAAAAGATAATGGGTGAGGCCAATGCAGAAGTGCCTTAAAACTTGCATTCTGTCTTTTGGCCAGCAGGGGGCGATACCAGCGGTTGCAAAAAGCCTCCTGGTTACTATCCTTCTTCTTCAATACAGAACGATGTTCATTTAGTAAATGATGGTCACATTAAGAGGAAAATAGACGATAAAGCAGGGGATGTTTTGGAGCGTGGCTGCCATGTCTACTGTTTGATTGACAGGCCACCATGTTAGCAACAGGATAGAGTCTTAGCCATGCTAACCATGCTAACCATGCTAACCCTATGTACATTTAAATAGACATGAACTGGGTGTTGTCTGTGTTTTCGTCTTACAACTTTGACCCTTACACAGTGTGTTTTCACATCATACAAGTTTATTGTAACACTTTAGCACGTCAGTGTTCTGTAGCACCGTGCTAACCAGGTGAACTAGTGAGCGCTAGCCTTAGCTGCTAACTTAAGGGAAGGTTTGCTGATTTTCAACCGCCTCGTGTCACTGCAGTGACCGGCATGAGCGTCTGGAGCTCCCTGCTCCTCCCACTGTTAAAAATCCACCAGAGGATTCACGTCAGCCAGTTGAAAATCTGCAAACTTTCCTTCGTTAGCGGTTAGCTCAGCTTAGTGTGGCGCCATTGAAACGTCCCCGCGCTGCGTTGACCTGATAACGGAACGTCTGGTTTCAAATGAGCAAGACGGCGATCAGGAAGTGGGGAAACTCGAGGCTTGAAGGCATTCTTTTTGGTGAATGCCACAAATTCTAATAAATCACTCAAATGTGTCAAGAACAAATCTACTCATAAGGGTGGTTCTTGCATGAGGCCCATTTTGTTTTAACATTAAATCCTCATCTATACTTTGTTCACTTTGATTTATGCATCATTTACCGTACGTTTTTGAACGGCCCGCTGTGAATTTTTTTTCTTATTTTGTACTCAGGCTTTTACTTTGCCCTTTTTTTCCTCTTTTTTTTTTAACACTTTTATGTTGAAATTTAGTGGAATTATCTGTTGGCACAGAAACCAATATTTGACCATTTCAGTTTACCATCTTAATAATAGACTTACATATTTACACATATATCATAACCTTTTATGTGGGCACTTAGACAATGAACAGAAAACAATATTTGGCAATATTTGATTTTTACTCATTTACAGATTTACACATAACATCATTATATTTTAAGTGAGCACTAAGGCCATGCACTGTAATTTAGTTTAAAAGTAATGAATTAATTGAAATTTAAATTAGGAGCAGATACAGAAATACTGTTTGGAATATGTGGGCACACAAATGACCTACTGTAATGTCAAACTGTTTAGGAGTGTTGTGTAGACTAGTTATTTTTTATGCAAAATTAATTTCATGGCACGTGGGGTTTTTTTTGGGTCTACAAACACAGATTTTCTTGCAGTGTAACTGGCTGAAAACTACACATTTACTATTGTTTCCTTATTGTCTCCTTATATTTTATATGGCCCACAATCAAAAACGTTTGTCCACCCCTGATCTAATGCATTGATAGATTCTTTGCACTGTTTTCTGCCCTTCATTAACACGAATGTGAGCAGCATGAGCCAGTAAGACTTTCTGCCACAATCCCATATTTGCAGAATTGACACTGAAAAAGAAAACCTGGTCTATCAAATTAACACAATTTGAATGACTTTCCTATCATTCCCTCAAAATATTTCACATCAGATTTTCTGAGAAATTCGAGTTAGTATGTGCTTGTTTTTATCAATTAATACGGCGTAATTGTATATCACGATACTTCAATGTATGATTTCATCACGATACGATTCCATTGAAGGCAAGGCAAGTTTATTTATATAGCACAATTCAACTCAAGGTGATTCAAAGTGCTTTACATAAACATTAAAAGCTGCAAGACACAATTGAAAACAGTAAAGACAATAAAACGGTTAAAAAGGGAGTTAGAAATTAGAAAAAATAAAAATAAAAAAATACAGCAGGATAAGAAAAGAAGTAAAATAATAAAAAACACAAGTCAGCATTGTGTAGTTAAAAAGTAAGGGCAGTAGAGTATTGAAAGATGATCAATTATCATGTTGAATTATTGCCCAGCCCTGGTATCCTGTTTATGATCAGGTTTTTGAAATATCCTGTTTATGTGTTTGAGCATGTTAACACCATATCCTGATTTCAGAAACCTGGAAAAGCCCTCATCCTGTTTCTGTGAAACCCGATGATAGGTGGAGTATTCCGAAAGAAACTGGGATACTGTTGCATGTAAATATCTTATCTTATCTTATCCCAGTTATTGAGCTACCTTACCGACTACCTGCACATGCAGGGCTTCAGCCATGTGATGGAACAGACACACAAACAACGGTGGCAGTGAAAGCATCTCACTTCTGGAGCCATGAAGAAACAGAGTTTTGTCTTTTGGTAATGAAAGAGGCTGCGTATGTTCATCCTCTGGTCCCTTGTCCTGCGCAGAGGTCGTGACAGAGACAGGCTGGCATCGCTGCGGAGGACAGTGTTGTAAGAGTAGCTGCTTTCAGGAATAGCTCAGTACGTATTGCAGGGTTTACGCTAGACTTTTTTGTTTTCGATGGCCAACATGGCCGTTAATATTCCAGAATTCCAGCTATATAGAACAACTACCAGACATATGTTTTAAATAGCCATATAATAGCCTAGATTTAAAAAGTAATAAAACACAGACACCAGCAGTGTGGCGCACCGGCTGCAGAATTATGAGCGTCACATGACCATTAATATCCTCTGCTCTCGTGTGTGTCACCGTAAAATATATAAATAGAAGAATATTATTACGTTTGTAGAGCAGATCTCCATGGCACTACGCACCTCGCGCTGCTTTCGCACCTGGTGTAGCCAGTTTCATTGATTATAGTGGAGGCGTGTTCATTGTAGCCTGCCTGTGACTCTCCACACACACACACGCACGCACGCACGCACGCACGCACGCACACACACACACACACTGTCTTTTAATGCTGCTGTAACCTGCCCTGTCAAACATTTTTTGGTACCATTTACTGATTTTTCCATCATTGTTAAAAAAAAAGTCTGTCAATGAGGGAAAATAAGCAACATCACTGTATTCATTAATGTGCTACTAATGAATTTATTTATTTATTTTAGCCGTTTCCGGACAACTACGCATGATACTGGCAAATGTAAACCCTGGTGTAGTGTGTGTGTGTGTGTGCATGTGTGTGTGTGTGTGTGTGTGTGTGTGTGTGGGGGTGTGTGTGTGTGTGTGTGTGTGCATGTGTGTGCGTGCGCATGTGCGCATGTGCGTGTGTGTGTGTCGTCGAGCTCAGAGTAGACAGGTGTTGGCGATCGGAGCAGATGAAGAAATTAGCAGTAAAGCTGTCAAAGCAAATAGACCTACAGTGTACATTTACTACAAAGGTTGTTTCTGTAAATATCACAGGTGCCTGTGCAAACAGACTGCAGTAATCCATAATCTGGATTGTATTATTTATCATGTATACAGAGGTATGAAGAACCTGATTGCATGTAAACATCATATCCCAAATATGATGAAAACCAGGATCCCCACATCCATGTGAACACACTCCACAATGACCAGTTTACATTTCAGTTTTCTTTCTACTGGCCATTCCCTTTTCTTCCAGATAAGTAGAGCAGGCGGCTGATATGAAATCAACTTCAATCTCAAACTCATTTCCACCCAAAATATCACTTGTGGCTCTCTGACCCTGTGTTTTGTGTCTCTGAGTCCGCCGGCTGCAGACGGTGCTGCGCTGCCTGTTGTGTTCCACAAAGCCACAGATGACCCTGTTAACTCCGAGCAGCAGCAGATGTAGGGGCCACGGCTGTCACGCTGGTGTCACTGCCCAAACAGCTGTGCCACCAGAGGTGGGTAGTCTCCCCAGCAATGATGGATGACTCGGACAAGTTTTGCCACCCTCGCCAACCCACACAACTTCTGGACTCCCGAGTTTCACAACAAGGCAACGACAGATAAACAGCTGTTTAATCGTAACTAGTTTGAAGCAGGCGATGTTGATGCAAATATCTTCTTTTTTCTAGGCTTTAGTCATTTAGTTTTTCTTTTGCATGGGGGGATATTTAAAGGTTGCCTGCAGTCGAGCATCTTGTTTGAATTGTGACTGAATAAATAATTATATTTGTGGTTTTGAGACAGTATAGTATGCACAGTGGTGGTGGAAAAAGTACTGAGATATCTTACTTAAGTAAAAATAATACTCTTACAATGTAAACATACTCCTTTACAAGTAAAAGTCCTGCATTCAAAATATTACTTAAGTAAAAGTACAAAAGTATTAACATGAAAATATACTTGCAGTACCAAAAGTAAAAGTACTCATTATGTAGAATGGCCCATTTCAGAATACTGTATTATAATTATTGACGCATTAATGTGTTCATCAGTTTAATGTTGCAGCTGGTAAAGGAGGAGTCCATTTTAATTACTCTATATACTGCTGGGTGCCTTAATCTATAATAACAGCCTATATCATAATTAGCTGATTTATATTTTGTAGTAATAATCTAAATCTGCAAAGTAAATAAAGGTGTCAAAGAAACAAAGTTAAGTAAAAAGTTTGAGTCGAAGCAGAAATTAAAGTATAAGTACCTCATAATAAGTACTGTACATTACTTGAGTAAATGTACTTAGTTACATTCCACCACTGAGTATGCATAAAGCATAAATTTACTCTTGGATGGCATGGCATTACTGAATGTTCAGTTTTACTGTCGGGCAGTTAATTTGCATGTGTTACAGCACTGGATTTATAAGCAGCTCCTGAATGGTTGCAGATAGTGTCGATACCTCGTGTCTGCCAACGTCACTGTGAGCAGCTCAGGAAACATCTCTTTCTTCTCTCTTTTACATAAAGGGACAGGACAGGCTTCAAAACAAAAAGTGAAAAATGTTGGGATTGTTGTTACTAATGATTGATGTCACTAATTATTACTAGTATCTTTTCTCTATAATCAATTAAGTTAATAAATAATAATAATAAATAATAATAATAATAATAATTATTATTATTATTATTACGCGTCTCCAATGTAGAAAAGTACCCTGTGCCCAGCATCATCATCATCGACCACAGATGCTGGAACTACGCAGGAGCATCCTGCTGCAGAAAACATATCAGCAAGTTTTGCACATTTTTCAGCATCTGCCTGAAGGGCCTGTCTTTTTTTGTCCCGCAATTTTTCGGCGCAATTTTCTTGTGTTTCTTATCCATTTTGCACTCTTTTTTGACTGGACCACTGATTGATGACGAAGTTACGCCCACCAATGCTGTAACTTCATCAGTCAGCCCAGGCCCGAGGGGGATGGGTTTTAAAGATGTGATTGGGCCAGCCCAGTGTCAATCAAGAAAAAAAACAATGAGATGATCTACCTGTTTTGGGGCTGATCAGACAAAAAGAAAAAGATCGTGTGGCCCACTGGGTGCCTGGTCTGCCAGATGGCCAGTCCGGCCCTGACGGGCACTGCCATGTTGTCGTTTTGCAACCAGACTGCCCGACCAATCGCAAGTCAGTCGCAGCTGTCAATCATGATGTTTCACCCCGTTTTTAAAGCATCAAATAACTAATTAAAACCAAACATGAACAAACAGCAGCATGATAAGAACGACCTAAAATGACAAATGTATTGACGTGTACTTTGAGTTTTTAGATTGGCTCATGTCACATCATGATTGATTTGGCTCAATGAGTCTGATGTTTGTTTCTTGTTGTTTGATTGATAATAAATGTTAATAAAATAGATTAATAAATTCTGAGGTTCAGCTAGGATTCAGTGCATTTCATAGTAATGCTAGTATGAAATAGAAACACTGCATTCATGCTTGTCAGTTTCAGCTTCCAATCCACAGATAGAGACCTTCATTCATGCCTTATGATTGGACTACATTTAAATAGAAAATAAGCTCAATCTGATGTTTTGGTTAAAGGTCTGGAAATATCTCAACCAGCCAAACTAGCATGGGGATTTTGGGACCTGGCGGCATAATAGAATGATTATTCAAATCTGGTTAATAATGGAAATTGGAAGCAAATGGTTGAGGAGGTTTGCGCTAAAAAATGGTTCTCTGTGGGGAGAAAACAAGAATCATTGTTTCTAAGTGAAACATGTCAACAAGATGCAAATGGAGCCAAAATGGAGGTCAGATGTACTTTTGTGGAGCTGCAATAGGGAGTTCAGTGTATATTTTCTGCAGTGATAGCCACAAAGGAGACTGATTTGAATAAAATCTCATTCAGCCATTTGCCGTGTCTCCTATGCAAATTGCATTGTCATGCCGGCACTGCAGCAATTAGGCAACGGATGGCGATGGTCGTGTTTCTCACGGCTTATTGCACACACCTTCTGCTCCAACCCCCCGTCTCCCACAGTCTTGTGGGTAAGAGGAGGGAAGGGAAAAAGGGAAATCTCTTCTCCTCCCCTCGTTATCTGTGGCTGAATATTTAGCTCTCAGAAGCCTGTTTCCCCTCTTCTGAAGCCTGTGTAAAGCTGCTGAGGAGATAACGACGTGTGCTTCCTGTTCCTCTGCAGGAATCGAGCCTGTGATCAGCACCTGAGTGATGCTGCAGCTAGCACACTCTGGTGGACAGGGCTTTGGGTTGTATGGCTAAAGAGTTGTGTTTGTGGCAACCATGCAGCCAACTGATGTACATCAGATTACCCATCAAGCTCGATATATATATATATATCTACCTGTCAGATGATTCCATATGTATCAAGATACACAGTCCACGATATGATATAACAAGTGTGGCTGGACCGCGACATATCAGTAAACAATAACATTGTCCACATCCAGCAGTTTCACCAGAAAGTAGCAGCTAAGCTAGCAACTTTATATTTATTCTTTTCATTTAAAAGAATAGTTTGTTTCTCATTTCAATGTCTGGAAGAGCTCAGTAATAAAATGGTTAAATCATATTTTAGTTGTTTTTTGTGAGTGGATATGAATGTAACTGATTGTGTTAAATGGACATATGATATCATCTCATATCGATCACAGGCCGCTGAATTGGATCAAATCAAAATCATATCGTGGCAGACTTTGTGATGTCAGCAAATATCGTATCGTTTTCCAAAGAATCAATATAATATTGTAGTGTAATGAAACCATGACCCATGTTCAGTCAGAAATAACTTTACTCACATTACTCACAAGACATGCAACAGCGCAATTGTGCATTTCGCCACAAGAGGGCAGTGCTGCAGTCAACAGCCTTTCATCACACGCTGACATCATCACTGAGTTCAACCAATGGCATAACTTTATCAGTCAGTCAGCGACAGCCTTTCCCATTTATAGGGCTGGTCCCCCAGCTTTGCTGCGGTCCAGCCAAAAAGTATTGAGGTTCAATAATCAGCTCTGCCTATATGTGATTACTTCCTCTTTGGTATGTTGCATTCTCCACCTGTGCAGCTCCAAACCAGTGAGAAATCTTTTAATTGCATCAAAGTGATGTTTATTCCCCTCCTGATAATAGTGCTTGGCTGCGAGGGAAGGTTTTTATTCTGGCAGCTATATTGTTGCTCGTAACTTCCATCATCAACACTGTCAGAAAGTTGTTACCAGAATCCAAATGTGAAATGATTTAGTGCAGGACTTGTATAGAGAAAAGCTATTGATCTATTGCACTCTCCGAAGCCCTCCTTAAAAATTCACAGGGCCAATAAACACACATAAACCTCACCTGGCAAACCTTTTGTGAAAAACACATACAAAGAGGCTAATGGCTAATGATTTAGTGAATCTCGTAGTTATTTACGACGTGGAGCTTCACTTATTAAAAGCTAGACTTGGACGTGAAAGGCGGTCATAAATTAGCTGTCCGATGGGCAGGCCTTCACTCTGAAGTGCATACTGAGCTGTAAACAGCATTGGAATTTATCTTTATGTCAATGAGTGTGTTCCATACCTGGCAACCTGGGCAGTCCCAAGCTTTTAGAGCGAGTGAAGACCATGTTAAGTCTTCCAGTGGGCTCTGTCTGAGGTATTGGCAATCTCATCTACTTCAAC
Source organism: Heterobranchus longifilis (assembly GCA_028570985.1). Taxonomy (NCBI): domain Eukaryota; kingdom Metazoa; phylum Chordata; class Actinopteri; order Siluriformes; family Clariidae; genus Heterobranchus; species Heterobranchus longifilis. Next base: position 12,697 of record JAOVVB010083024.1, read on the forward strand.
TGGAAATAAATTTCATCTTCCACTATGACGGAAGAAATAGAAATATCAGAATTCACCACAGCGCATGGCTCTTCCTATTGCATGCGATGATATCTCCTTCCATACACTGTATTCCCACGCTGTAAAATTCCATTAGTCTACTAAAATGACTTGTCCTCCCGCTGCAAAAGGTGGCGTCCATTTGCCGATTCTATCATCGACCGGGCGCTAACCTCTGTTTCACAAAGCCCACACTCTCTCAGACACACATGCATGCTCCTTCCAGCCAAGGCCATAATGATGTGCTATGTGCGGATGTTACAGGAGTTTCTTCAGATGACCAGATGGCTGTAGAGAAGCAGCCTAATGGTCCAAACACCCTGGTGTCCATTAAATACATAGGAACCAGCCATGGTCCGTATCAAAGTAATGACCTATAGATACTGCTGCTACTCCTGTTGCTGTCTGTAATTGGAGTCCTGGCAAGCTAACACACACATTCACAATCACAAACTCTTCTCACCAAGCTCACACACACACACAGGGACACACTGCAGGTCACCATTAACACTCATCATCCCTCCTCGTTTTAGTAAATCATACATGTTCTAGCTATACTTTCCTTTAAAGCCATGCTGTGGCTGCTGTACCATGAGACTCGTTGCAGATTTTAATCCAACGAGTGCAGTGCCGTTGTGATATTTCTGCTTCAGCTTTCTCAAGAACCGCTCATACAAACATTCAACACTGCACTTCCTGCTGAGCAATACACCTGCCATGACATCACACACCTGCCATGACATCTCACACCTGCCATGACATCGCACACCTGCCATGACATCTCACACCTGCCATGACATCGCACACCTGCCATGACATCGCACACCTGCCATGACATCACACACACCTGCCATGACATC
>JAOVVB010083034.1:0-13595 GCA_028570985.1 Heterobranchus longifilis
CAAACATGTTTACTGAGAAAAGTCACACATGACAGAAACATGTTTACAGAGAAAAGTTGAATTTTTCCAGAAAAAAGGCAGAATGTTTTGAGAAAAAACTTTTTAATCGGCCTGGTGATCCGAGATAATCGGCTGACCGATTAATCGGTCTATCCCTAATAAAAAAATTTAAAAAAGCCAAACGTGCAGCGATCAGCTCAGAATCGGCGCTCCGCACTTCGTCACGCTGCTGCTGATTGTAACATCGTGTGAATACAGAACGAACTGCTGGATAACGAGATTAAAAATGCACCAAATACAAACACGTACTGAAGTGGCTGACTTCAGGGTAAATGTCGGGTATAACTCCCTCTAAAACCAGGAGATCCGACGTGTTAATGATGGATCTGTGAGGAGGTGTATGTTATGCTAAGCTAGGCTAACCACATCCTGATCTCACTCTGGGATCATTTGTAGAAAATGAGAAAAAGCATCCTGCGGTGTGTTTTATATTTAGCACACATTGTTCAAACTCTTCCTCCGCAGACTCTGTTGAATTACAAGCTGTCGGTCTGATTTATTGCGACTCTCGTCTCCTCACAAACACTCCGCGGTCTCGGCTTTCTTCAGCGGATTCCCGCCCGTTTGTGGTCCGCGCCTCGCCGCTCGTTTATCGGCGTCACTCTGAGGTTCGATTCGTCCAGCGGGACGCCGACCACTTTCTGTCTCCGGCATCTGACGGCTAAATCTGCATTTTGTCTTCGTCTGCGCCCAGTATTTGTTGTTGTGTTGTTGTGTTTTTGTGTGTGTATTCCGATAATCAACGAAATGTGTTTAAAACTCTTAAAACGGCACTAAAACACACTGGAATCACTTTATCTTACATTCTGATTTGTTGGGACTTTTTTCTTAAACATTACAACTTTTTTTCTCATAAAATTGTGATTTTCTTTCTCGAAACATTATGACTTTTTTCTCATAAAATTGAGCTTTTCTGTCAACATTGTGACTTTTTTCTCATAAAAATATGAGTTTTTCCCAAAACATTATGACATTTTTATCAAAACATTACCCCTTTTTAACAAATATTAGTATAGCATCACAGACAGGACACTGTAGTAAACTGCAGTCAGTTTGTGAGGATATTCATAACAATCAACTTATTGCGAGTGTTTTTTTATTGCGATGCACGATAAAATCATTATTGTCCCTACAGCAGACATCAGCATGCACTAGCTGTCTCTGTTGTTTGTGTGTGTGTGTGTGTGTGTGTAGATGTGTGTTGCTGTCAGCCAGGCTGTGCACAGGTTGCTATGCAACCTCTTTCCCGTCTTTTCCTGGCGGAGACAGCCGGTAACGGGAAGAACTGGGAGAAGGCGTGGCTGTGAAACAATTACAGAGAAAACTGTGCGGTGTAATACTGATACACAGATGTGATCATCTTTAAGATCTAGGCCTACTTTTGTTGGATGATATATTGTCCCAGAAATATACTGCGACATACGATACTATTGTCATTTTAAGAACATTTTATGCCACTGATATAACGACAATGTAATTGCATAATAATGCAAGTGCACCTTTTCAAAGAGCAATGAACTTTTCATTCTGAAGAGTCAGCTTTTTGAGCAGAACTTTTGTCGGACACCCTGTTTGTATTTATTCCTGCAGCTCGCGTTGAAAGCGTTGAAATGTACGAGGAACGGCCGATTTGTGAAGTGGAAAAAGAGTTACCTGTCCTCGTTTCACTACAAAAACATAAATAATGTGTCGGCTGACAGGAGGGAGATCGCCAAGGAGCTGAATGTTTCTGCTAAATGTCCATCGCTGATAGCCAACAGCACGCATGTTTTCTTGTATGTAAGTAAATATCACAATATAAAAACATGTGTTTTTCAACGGCCGATGCCGATACTGATATTTAGAGAGCAGGGCGGCCGATGACCGATTTGTTATTTGGGTTGTTTTTTTAAAACGAACATTTATTTAACTTATTCAGCAGATAGCAGCATCTCTTTGTTACTGAAATATACATATACATAAATAAAAACAACATCAGTGCACAGGACCACCGAGCAGCATCTCTTTGTTTTTTCTCATTTTGTAGATCTGCATCAGTTGTAATGTTTCCAGAAAAGTGACCAATGAGAGAAAAATGTTTACAGAAAAGAGTAGTAATTTTTCCAGAAAAAAGGTAGGAATATTTACAGAAAAAAGTTGTAATTCTTCAAGAAAAAAAGTCATAATGTTTTGAGAAAAAACCTGGGCGCACTCGAGAAGAAATCGTTTTTCTTAAACGTTCAAATCTCTGCCACAAATATGGGCACTAATTTTAATATTTTTTACTTTATTTGTATTATTATTCAGTGGGTTTGACCTTCCATCTTGTGTTATGCATTTTATTTTCATCCATGTTGTCTTATTTTTGCTGTAGTCATGCGTGTTTCATTTCCATCTTATTTTACATTAATTATGCCATTCTATCCCAGTTTTTATTTTACATTGATTTGATTATTGCATTCTGTTTATGCTCATTGTCATGTGATTTCCTTGTATATACTTTGTGCTGCATTTCTTGTATTAAATAGTGCTATTACAAATAAAATGATTTATGTTATTATGATTCAGATGACCACACTAATGTTTTTCCCTCAGACACCCTATCAGCTAACATCATTTTGGATCAAATAGAGTAGAATCTACATCAGTCATACACGAGATATCAATCATATCTAGATATTAATAAAATGTAATAATTAATATAACTGATTAGAATTTGCATTTTCCCCCAAGCCTTCCCTGCAGATCTGAATTTAACAGAAACATTCAGACTAGTTATGCAGCATATAGTAGCTGGCATGACCTCTAAACCACCACTACATTCATTTATAATCCGCCAGACACCAATTTATACGGACATTTATCTATAATGTGTGAAAAAACACGAGCTAGTGTCTCCAGTGTGGCAGACTGTAGTAACAGTCAGTCGGCCTAAAGTGCGTTAGTGTTTATTTTATGTGATGAATGGCTGCTAAACAGAAAGATAGCTACCTACGATAATTTAAATTATAATAACGAAGTTCATCTGTAACACTAACCACAACAGTGCAGATATTTTTTTGGACGGGCAGACCTGTTGAAAGCTTTCTATGAGCTAGCTAATCCAAGCTAGCGTCGGTGGGCTAAGCTGCTCGTGTCTAAAAGGTAACCCTAGATTTGCTCGCAAGTCTCGCAAGATGAGTATGGCTAGGCATTCAAATCGAAAAGTTAAGGTTAAATTGGTATGGTTAAGCTTTAACCTCGAATGGTATGGTAAGACTGGTATGGTTAGGCGTTAACCTCGAATGGTATGGTACGGGTGAGGTCGAGCCTCGCGAGTTTTTGCCCGTTTTCGCAAATCTAGGGTTTCCTCCTAGATACGACCCGCTAAGCTAGCTAAGTGGCTAATTGCTGAGCTAAATTAGCTTACAGACTTAGCGGTGGGTAATAACGGCTAACCGTGGGGACAAAACTAAGCACACAGAGCTGATAAATACTTTACTGACTGAGCTGATTTAATTAGCCGAGGAGAAAAAATAAAAAGGAACTCCGGCAGCACTAACTTTTTAAGCTAACTACACCGCCATTCATATAAAGCTCCGAAACCATGTCCGAAACTCTGCCACTTGTTTGTTTCGTCAAGTTATTTAGCTACAGAAAACTTTTGGCTCGTATAGAAACACATTTTAACACGTAAGGGATCGGCTATAAGTTTGCAACAGATGGGTCGGAGAGTAAGGAAGTCCGTCTCCACCAAATAGCCGGAGACCGGGCTGGGTCTCCCCCCACCGTCCATCCATCTTTCTCTCACCCAGCAGCAGCAGCTTGACCTCCCGGGCAGCCTTCTCCCCGTCGTCCCGCAGATTCCTGTCGATCATCTTGCTCCGCTCCTGCGCCGCCTTGTCGTCCGTGCTCAGAGTACATCCCATCTTCTTCTAGTCTGACCTCCGAATAAATAAAAAAAATAAAATAACTGCAGACTATAACACAACTTTAACTAGGAGTCTTGTAACGACATGCAACGGCTACCGAGCTAGCATCCAGTGAGGAGGGAGGAGGAGGGAGGAGGAGGGAGGAGGAGGCGGTGTGTCTACAACACTTGAGATTCAAACACGCCCTTGGTTTCACGGCCAAATATTATTATTAAATCACAAAGCGCGGATTGTTTTTCACGATAGTTGTCTCTCCCGCTGGAGTTTAAAGTACCCACAGGCTCGATCACAGCCAGTATCACTCAGAAACAAGAAAAGACAAACATTAACTCTGCTTCCTGCTCTTCGCACATACCTGTGAACTGCGCATGCGCGGCAGAGCAACAAGCTTCTTTTTAAAATGTTCCGCTGTGATTATTACCCACAGAAATTAAATTGGATTATTATATCTTTCTATGTTATTACCAGTGTTGGGGAGTTACATGGAACTACATTGGGGCTGAACAATTAATCGACATTTTACTGAAATCGCAATTTGACCATCTGCAATTAGGCACGATATTTGTCAAAGGTTAAACTATGTGTGAAAATATAATTCTGAATGAAATATTGTCCCGGACTACAAATCGTATTCTACAGATTTAAAAAATATCTTTCTTTGGTACAGATCCTCACAACAAAAAATCACCATGATAATTTTTTATGTTTTTCAATGAAAATGTCCGGAATGCCTGGGGAGAAAAAATAAGCCTGAAAAAAAATTCACCTGTGAAAAAAAAAAAAAAAGAATTCCACCTGTTTTCACAAATGTAGAAACATGAGCCTGTAAAGAAAAAAATCACCTGTTTTCAAAGATTTTTAAAAAAGATGTAGAAAAAATTAGCCTGAAAAGAAAAATTCACTTATTTTCAAAGATTAAAAAAAAGAAGACGTAGAAAAAATGAGCATGTAAAGAAAAAATCACTTATTTTCAAAGATTATTATTAAAAAATAAAAAAACGAGCCATATATACTATACTGTACTATTGTAGTGTTTCCGTGGATTTCTGTCCACTTCTGAATTTCCTGTCTGTTTTTTTACAAATTGCAGCCACACAGTGCTTTATTGCCATATTGTAAAAATATTTCTGAGTGCAGACTGACAGGCAAATGATCTGTAATTAGATTGTGGCACATGTTTGTTTTGTATGAAATACAGGAGTAGGAGAGAGCAGAATAATGCATACTTCATGTGTGCTGTCGCTGCTGATTTGCATGGAAGCCTCGTCATGAGACGGCAGAATGCTCAGTAGCATGTTTGCATGTGCAGCTCAGACACGTATGCTATAGGGTCCGAGAATCTGACATCTATAGGCAGAATTATATATGTAATACATGTGACTTTTCTTTTTCTTTTTTTGCAAGATTTACTGAATCTATTGGAAAATATCTCATAACAAGATAAAGTGTCTATTCTGGTGAATTGTAATGCAACAATTTGTGCCTTTTCTGCATCCGTTTACGTAGTCTCATCTTGAAATATTACAACTTTTTCCTCAAAGTATTACAACTTTTTTTCTTGAAATATTATGACATTTTTGTCATTTGTCACTATGAGAATATAAATATCTGCAGGCCCTGCTGTCCTTCAGTGTTGCCTGTCTGTATAAAACGAGGGTTACACCCCGCGGTTAAACTTTCTCCATCACCACATCCAGGGATTCAAATGACCAGCGGATCATTGTGTGATTCAGTCTGCAGCTCTGCAGCTGAAATCTCCACAACAACAACAACAACAACAACAACAATAACAACTACTACTACTACTACTACAACAACTACAACAACAACTACAACAACTACAACAACAACTACTACTACTACAACAACAACAACAACAACAACTACAACAACTACTACTACTACAACAACAACAACAACAACTACAACAACAACTACTACTACAACAACAACAACTACTGCTACTACTACTACAACAACAACTACTACTACTACTACTACAACAACAACAACTACAACAACAACAACTACTACTACAGTATTTGTGTATTTGAAATGCTTAGAATACATTATTTAATATGTCATTGTTTTCTCAAATAAAACATAATATCCCCAGGTTAAAAGTAATAATCTGTTAGATTTTCATTTAAATAACACACAGGGATGATGAAAGCCCTTATATTTACAGTATTACAAACTGGGTTTCTCAAAGTATTAAGACTTTTTTTCTTGAAATATTCCAACTTTTTTTCTTGAAATATTATGTGTTTTTTCTCAAAGTATTACAACTTTTATCTCAAAGTATTACAACTTTTTTTTCTTAAAATATTATGTTTTTTCTCAAAGTATTCTGACTTTTTTTCTTGAAATATTATGACTTCATTTTCTTAAAATATTACAGCATTTTCCTCAACATATTAAGACTTTTATCTCAAAGTATTACAAAGTTTTTTTCTTGAAATATTACGACTTTTATCTCAAAGTATTACAACTTTCTTTTCTTAAAATATTATGACTTTTTGTCTTGAAATATTACATTTTTCTCAAAGTATTACCACTTTGAGGAACAAGTATTTGTAATTTGTAACAAGATAATTTTTTATGTATTTGTGCCCATCTCTGTACAAAAGAGCAGTTTAAAAGAAGAAAAACTGATATGCATGATGCTTATTATAAGGGCCACACAATGATCTGATGTACGATTATGCAAAGAAATCAGAATGATTTAGTTTGACCTGAGGTGACCCGTCATATTGTTGATGCTTTTATGTATAAACGGGATGTGAAAGGGTTGAGATGTGGTCAGAATTCATCTCCTCACTTTACATGTGATTTCCATTGCAGATGGCTCTGCATCATGCAAACTAGCACCAGATATTTTTTTCCCCAATCCACTCTGAGTGAACATGGAAAGATTTTCCTGAACATGCGAGGCCTTCAGGTCAACGCAACAAAACACTTTTCTCATAATCAAACTAAAAACAAACGAGTCGGCGCGGGACGATATGAAAATTTCATGTCACGATTATCCTGGACAAAATAATTCACCATATTTTCCTGATAATCAACAAAATATGATTACAATTCTTAAAACGGCACTAAAACACACTGGAATCACTTTACCTTACATTTTGATTTGTTGGGACTTTTTTCAAAAAACATTACGACTTTTTTCTCATAAAACTGTGAGTTTTTCTGGAAACATTACAACATTTTTCTCCAAACATTACAAACAAATATTTTTTATAGCATCACAGATAGAACACTGTAGTAAACTGCAGGTTGTGAGGAGATTCATGATTATAAATTCACCGCAATCAACTTATTGTTGTTATAGTTGTTGTTATTTTTCTTAGTGCAGAGGGGGGTGTGTGTATTATTGTTGCCATGACACCATGATGCCACAGGAAATGTTCTGACTCTTTCAATGAGTGTGAGACGAAACGAAAGAGCAGCTTGTCAGCACTGATGCGTCCCACAGGGACCTATTATTGTGTGTGTGTGTGTGTGTGTGGGGTGTGTGTGTGTGTGTGTGCGTGTGTGTGTGTGTGTGTGTGTGTGTGTGTGTGTGTGCGTGTGTGTGTGTGTGTGGGCACGTGTGCTTGTGTCACTTTGCACTGAGAGAGGAGGAACCTCAACATGCTCACATGTGTTTACACACACCAACATTTGGTTATTATTGGTGGCTCCTCTTTAGTCCGTCTTCGGGTGTTTTAGTCAACAGAAACGATGCTGCGATAATCGGAAGGTTTCCTCTAAATTATTTAAGCAGTGAGCGAAGGGTCAAATATCCTTTATATTTACAACAGCCATGCTTCTGCTATTTTGAGAATCACAACCCTTATTATAAGCATTTATTTAGAATAATATTTTACTTTTGTAGCATTCGAGTGACAACTTCCATCAACCCAGCTCTGAAGTCAGTGAGGAAAGTGTGCATGGTGTCTTTTATATAGAGAGGACCTAGATGACTTTGTTACTGTAAAGGTCTTAAATGAGTCTTGTGTATTTATTCGCTTGTATCCAAATCCCGGTTTCAACAGAAACACCAGCTTTCTCTGTATGACGACGTACGGAAAGTGCTCGGCATCTCGCACACTGTGCTGCATGATTGTGTCTGTGAGCATAATTATTATTAGCATCATTGTTTCTTGAACAGAAAATATTTCACTGCGCACTTTTAGCGTCTTAAATGAATTTTGTATGAGGTATGTTTCAATAATAGGTCAATATTCCACAGCTAAAAAATGATTGAAAGTAAAATTACAATATAGCAATGGTATTAAGTGTGCATGATTCTCTATCTCTGTCTCTCTATGTCGCTCACACGTGCACACACAGTTTGTGCAACACTGAGTAAACACGTCACCCTCCCTTAAGTACACGTGAATACACTTTTTCGTTGTTTTGCACGTATTTTTCCCTGCCCTCCCACTTTCCTCCGTCTCATTTTTTATTTTGCTTTCTAAAAAATTATGACACATTTGTTTTAACCCTTTGCTCCATCGCACTGCAGTGTTTTTCGCTTCCCCTCCTCTCCACTTCGCTCTCTTCATCCTGGTCTACCCGGATACGGATACCCGGGAATAACATCCCCACTCCCTCCCGCCCCTGCTTTACGTAACGCTTAAAGCCCTGCATATCCTCCCTGGCCATGGCAACAACCACATCTGGATCACACAGCCATCTAGACTGGCACCAAAGCACATGTGAAGCCCTCAAGACTTACCACAAAAGTCATGTGCAACGATAATCCTATTTCCTATTGGGCGAAGCATACTTTGGGGAGATTCTCAAAGATGCGCTGGTGCAGTGGGACTCCTTAGTCTGAGGTGGCAACAAGACTTTGACGGCATGCATGTAAAGTTAGACCGATATTCAGATTTGCTTCTTCAGGATCTCAGTTGAACCCACATTCCTTGTTCTCAGGAGATCACAGTGTTCCTCACATCCCAAAGTTTGGAATGAGAACAATGTTTTATTTATCTCAGGAATGTCTTTTCTCTCCTTCATCCCACTCTCCTCTCCTTTCCTTGCATCTCTAGCTCCACAGTCGTTGCACTGGTTTTCTGCTGCTGCCCGTCTGTCGGCCATTTATCTGCGGGCTAGTAGTGCCCCCAGATGGCCAAACACATACATTACAAGTTCCTTCACAGTGGATTGGAGGGATCTGGGTCTACAAACTGGTGTGAAGTTTGCCTTTCATGTATTTTCTCCCAGTGCTAATTATGGGAATAGAGTCAGTGAATTTGCATGCATCGCCACGGAGTGTAAAGTGTGTTTTGTAGGTGATGAGATCTACTCATTTCTCTGTAATTTATTCTCCTCAATACTCGCGGTCTTCGCAACATTGAAATACGGAGTAGCATTTTTATTTTTACTTCAACTAAAACTAGAACAAAGCCTTGATCGAGTCCAGTGTCTTTAAAAAAAAAAAAATCTCCTGTTTCCATCCCTCTGGGTTGTCCATAAGCCATGTAAAAAACGATTGCTTAACTTTATTTTGATGCAATAGATGCTGGTGATGGTCAGTGGCACAGTGGTGACCACGGGCGACACGGGGGACCCTGTGCCCAACATAGCTGTTGCCATGGTAACTGCAAAGGACTGGTGGATCGAGTTATAATTGGACGGAGCAAATGGTGGGTTGTGGGAGGGAGAGACACAGAGCACAGGGGTGGAAGATGAATTAAGGGATGAGAAGAGATGGGATGGGAGAGTGAGCGAAGGCGGTGCTCCGCCTGCACGGTGCCGGCGTAGGTAAAAGAGGAGGAGGAAAAGTTTCTTGTGCGAGCTCACGTGGCGTTTGACAGATGTAATTGGGGGGTAGAGACATGCATACATGCGCACATTAAAGGCATGATGTCTGTACGAGGAGACAGCCAATGAAAGCCGCTGAACACCTACACAGATATTGCACTGCCAGCACGGCAGCAGGGAGAGATAGTTAAGCTTCAGCTGAGGGGGAATTTCTCTTCTACTGTTTTTTTCACACCTTCTCTCTTACTCTTGTCGGTTTTCATTGCTTATCTCTTTTATATATGACTAAGAGCTAGAATTCTGTGGTTTCCCACCATCATCTCGTGTCTACCTCACCTCCTCCGTGCCGCTTTACATGCACGCAGTCAACAGATTTTCTTATCTTGCATCTTTTTGTGCTGAAATAGCTGAAATCAGCTCTGAAGTGACAAAAATGTGACTTTTGCACAAATGTATTTGCTGTATTTTGTTGTGAGTCAATTCAGAATGTAGGCGTATTGAAACCAGGCTTAAGGAAAAACTGATTACTCTCTGAATGATTGATCAGATGAAGTTCATTACCAAGGGCTTGTAATGTTTACCCAAGGTTGTAACCACTGAGCAGCCACAGTAATCCCTCATCTCCACCCCTGCCCTGTTTCACCCTCTTTTCCTTTCACTCACACAGACAAGCTGTCCAACTCCCTCTGCTTAGCACATTGTGTTCGCTGGGTTGACTTGTTGAGAGCTTGGTGCAGCCTTAATCTCTCTCTCTGTCTCTTCTAATGCCTATTAGTTTAACCCTGTCTGGAAACCCCAGTCTTTATGAGGTTTTTGGGTTTACACAGTGATGCACTTCATAAAATACCATACGTTGTCAATTTACACGTCACAATTATACATCACATGAATACACAGAAGCGCCCAGAGGGGACACTGTACAATACCTCAACAGCGACACTGTTATCAAACAAACACCCACAAAATAAATATATACACATAGATACGTACACACACATGTATACATATATATACACATACATGCATACACACATGAATACATATAGAAATAAAGTACAGTAAGGTAGAATATTTTCAGTGCATGCATATATGTATACACCTACAAACACATAGACGATAAAATAGGAGAAGAAGAAAATAAGTAAATACAAAAATAAGGGAGGGGGGAGGTCAGGAATGCAGTAAAGTCGAGTACAAGCAGGGTTCATACAGTTTATTGAGAATACAATTCAGGCACTTTCAAGCTACCTAAACCAAAAAATTCCACACTCTAAAAGCTTTTATCATCACATCTAAATTTTTACTATAAATGCAATTGTGAAGAAAAAAAAAGAAGTTTACAGAACTCCTTTATATGCACAGTGATCAATGTATATTGTCACTTTGTTTATTTTACCAGCTGTTCTTAGGAATTTTGGTTGTGTTTTGTCTGGTGACGTCAGGAGACAACAAACAAATATGATGATGGCATCGTTTCATTTCAAATATCTAAAGACTTTTGGTTCACATGAGCGACTGTGCAGACGAAACACAAGATCATGCTGAAAATTAAGCATTTCTCAAGGATTATATTTAGAATTCAAGTATATTCCTAACCTTGAAAACACAAAGGTTACAATAAAGCATTTTCTAAACTTTTAAGACTTTGCACGAACCCTGTAAAAGGCCTACTATTCTTCAGGTGAGAGGTGGAGGATTTAGTTGAATGCTGTAGAAGTACAGTCACCCTGTATTTTTACATGATGCAAGATGCTTTACTGATGCTAATGGCCTGAGAACATACAGCTGAAGAAGCTTAGGTACACTGCAAATGTGCTCTTTTTTGTTTGAGGTGTTAGAATATTATTTCTCATCTTGTATAGTTGCTAGGGCTGCAACTAACTACTATTTTAATTACTGATTATTCTGCCCATTACTTTATAGATCCATCAATTAATCCTTTGGTCTATAAAATGTCCGAAAATTGTCCATCCCAGTTAATCAAAGTCCATGGGTGATGTCTTTGAATGTCTTGTTTTGTCATTCCAAAACCCAAAGATATTCAGTTTAATATGATATAAAACAGAGAAAAGCAGGAAATATCCATATTTGAGAGGCTGAAAACAGCTTTTTCTATCATTTTTTCATGAAAACGATTAATCGATTATCAAAATAGTTGCAATAGTTTTGTGAAGCTTTCAATCGTATTTTATGGGAAGACCACGAGATTATCTGAATTAATGATCATGCTAAAATCAAACTACATTTCAGTGAACTATGTTCCACTGTTATGAATAACAAAACATAAATAGCAAAAACTCTTTATACAAAAACTTCAATGACTAATCAAGGTACTTGTTAATTATAATTTGCTTGGAATAATTTCAGTCATTAATTTAATTGTCACTCATCATAAATAGATGTATAATAGATGTATAATATAGATAAGGGTCTTGAGCTGTGTGTCTTGGCTGAGTGACGGTGTTACTGATCTGGATCTGGATGGGAGTTGAACGCGAGGACACACAGCTGCGGCCCAGTCTCGTCTGTACTGAGATCAGGCTTTGGCCGCCGCGGCCCGCTCATGTGCCTTTCTGTTGTCACCGGTCCCACCGCCTGCACCGAGACACCAGACGTCGTGTCTCGTGTTTCAGGGAAAAACGGGAACAAGTGGTGCGATTGCGTCAGTGTGTCTTAAAGCTGTGTGAGGGAGGGATCTAAAGTGATTATGACAGGTTGTAATTTTTAATCTTGGGATGTTCCGATACCAGTTTTTCCTTCCCGATACTGATTCCGATACCTGCACTTGCATATTGGCTGATACTGAGTACCCATCCGATACCAGTGTGTTAAAAAACATATATACACATATAATTATTAAAACTCTTTAAATAGTACAATCTTAAAACAGTAGTGCAACAGGAACTGAAATTGGCATCATTCCTCAAAACTGAAGCTCTGCATACTGTTCACGTCGCTGTTTTACTGGTGGGATTTTCCAGTGTAAAATATTGCAGAATTGCAAATGTTAGCTCTGACTAACATTACATCCTCCACTAGCAGAAATCAATTCTTCTTCGGCACTCTAAACACAGTAGTTGCCCGTGGCAACCACACAGAGCATCTTGCTGTGTAGACTGTCGCTACCTGATCCGTATACCAGAAACACGATCTGTTCCACACATGCACAAACTTGTTTCTGTTGATGGATGTCACATCAAAGACCGTCTATAACATCTTTTTGTTTCACGGCCGTTAGCATCCATAAATGTATTATCGTCATTAAAATGTAAGTTTTGAACTTTACGTGTAATTATGTCGCATCTGTTTGAGTAGAGAGTGTAAACTCAGTTGAGCCAGACCGAAGTCGTTCACAAAACAGACAGCTAACGCTAGCGCTAGTTAGCGCTAGCCTAGCCTAACATTAGCCAAATGCTAACTAGCCAGCTAATGTTGTGTTGTAGCTGACCGGCTAGCTGTTAGCCTGGTTAGCTTTAGGCTATGTGTTACATTTTGTGTATGTTTCACACATGTCTGCCTGCGATGTACATATAAGTCACATATATATGCGTATCATATCCCTCTTCAGATTGCATCCAGAAGACGTTAAAACCTGTTTTAAAAAGTCTTAACTTTCTGAATTAAACATGATGAAAATGAAAAGCTAACGAGTGTGTTATCTCACTTAATTTCTATCTCTGTTGAGAGTTGCACATGCTCAGTACAGATCGATGACAGCTGCATGCGCGGAACGATCGTATTCCACACATACGCTGACTTTTGCGCATGTGTAGAAAGGATCGTGTTTCCAGTATGGAACAGGTAGTGACATAGACTTCTGTTTTAAAGTGGCGAAGAAGAATTGATTTCCGGGACAACAGACATTTTATCTGTGAAAAAATACTT
>JAOVVB010083044.1:0-13594 GCA_028570985.1 Heterobranchus longifilis
TGTGTGTATTAAAAAATGCAACATTATTTGAAGGGAAAACAAAAGTTTAATAGATTTGCCATGCTCTTCCTTGATAAAAAAAAACATAAACTGGACCCTCCATATTTAAGGAGGGAATCACAGATACTCGTCAGATGCTGGAAGTTCAGGAACTTTGTCTCGTTTATGTTTCTGCATCTCCTGAATCCTCCGGCCAATCAGGATGAAGAGCGGGCCGGCCAGCAGGCAGAAGAAGGCAGCCACCGGAGCCAGGAGGAACGAAGGACCGTGCTGGACGCTGAGGTGGAGGGAGGGACACCGGGAGACTCTCTGCTGGAGGACAAACTGCTCCAGAGTGTCCAGGACCTGGACCCACATCAGATACATCACCAGCACTGCCAGCAGACACACACCTGACACACACACACACACACACACACACACACACACACACACACATACACACACACACACAGAAGATTAAACTTTTCGACTTCAGAATTCAGCCCCTGGGAGCAGATTGTTTCTGTACAGTAACTTTGTGTAAATTGCATTAAATATAGATTTTACTCATGGGCGGATTATGAAACAATGGGCCCCTGGGGACCACCTCTCCTACACAGGAGCAAGACACACAGACTTTATTTGTTTAGCCTCTTTCTGTTGTGGTTTTCTGTTTGTTTGTTTTTTAGTTGTTATGCATTTCTCTGTGGTTTTGTGTATCTTTGTAATTGTTTTGGTCTTTTTGGAGTTATTTTTTGTGTGCTGTTGTTTTGCTGCTTTCTGCAGTCATTTTGCATCTCGTTACAGATGTTTTGCATCTCTTTGTAGTTGTTTTGTGTCTCTTCGTGGTCATTTTGTTTCTTTTTGTAGTCATTCTGCATCTCTTTGTAGTTGTTTTGTGTCTCTGTAGTGACTTTGAATCTCTTTGTAGTTGCGTTGTTATTTGTGTCTATAGTCTTTATAGTCGTTGCAAATATTTTTGTGTCTCTTTGTAGTTGCTTTGTATCACTTTGTAATTTGTCTTGTTGTAGTTATTTTTGTAGGGCTGACACTGAGCCTGTGCCCAGTAGGCCTGTTCAATAATCAATCCATGATTTTACCCAAGTTAGCACTTTTTTGCTTTGTCATTTTATTGCTCCTTTTTTCTTTACTCTGCAGAAACCTGCAGAACAGACTCAGTTACACAGCAGCTATTGTTTTCTTTCTTTTATTTTCCTGCTGAAAGTAATGTACTCTTATTGGAATGAAAGATGAGACACACAAAGCTGTTTTGTTTGCATTAAATGAGAATTCTTACAAAACCCTGCTCTTCTTTCCTTTCCAGAGCACAAAGCTTTTCAGTGGCTGCACGTCACTCTTAACCTTCATCTTTGCAGAAGATGTAAATGTCCTTAAAGTTCACACCTGGCCCTTGACTTAATCTGTCTGGGTTTATTGTGCAATATCCCTTAGAGAATATGATATCATATATTTGAGGCAAACGTTGGCGCACAAATAATGTTCTGTCTGTGTGGACGTTGAGCAAGACATTTGATTTATGGTCGGAGACAGCGATCACATTCTCATGGTTTGGCAGCCATGACACAGCAGATGCATGGATCTGAGAGGATATTGATTATAGGTGATGGGTTAGCGATGAGTTGAGGCCAACATTTAAGACTTTCCAAAAGATTACTGGCAACTTTAGTCTACTTGTTGAAAATATTCAGTCATCTATAGAGTTTAAATTCTGGGAATTCTTCCCAAACTGGAATCCTGAGTGAAAGGAACGCTCAGGAGAGAGAGGAGAAGCCAAGAGCTTCAGCAAGGGCACGAAAAGAGACCAGCTCCCGTCAAAACCTTCATGAAACCAAAGAAACACTTGAACCTGATGTAGAAAAAAACAAAAACACACACTGAGCAAACCCCTCACACACAAATCATATATATATATATATATATATATGAAGGGAAAACATAAAAATAGTCTAAAAGTTGGATTCTTTGTCAGCCTGTTTTTACACCATAGACCTTTCTCATCATTACTTTCATATATTTTGACAAATATATGAAAAAAATATATACAAACTGTAAAGAAGAAAGTAAACAAACAAACAATCCAATATAGTTTGATGGGTTCATTTGCATTTACCTTGATTTATAATTAATTTTCACAAGTTTGTTTTTTTAAATTTTGCATTCAAATCTGTTGGTTTATTCAGTTTTAAAATGACAAATTAACTCTTAATTTTATTTAAAATTTTAGCAATCCCCAGAATTCCAAATATTCCAAATATATCAAGCCGAATTTTGTGGAAATGTGTATGAAATGATGCACAAGACTGAATGTAAATCATGCAGCCATAAGAGATATGTTGAGTTTGTGATAATATGGAAGAAGCTACTGAAGAGGAAATATAAGCAGAAAACTGGATGTTAAGGGGTTACAATTTGGTGTTTATTAATTTGAATAAAGAAATATTTTGGGTTAAGAAAGTATTAGAATCTGAACTATTGGCTGAAAGTTGCTGCAGAAAGCCCCGAGGCAATAGATGGACTCCTCATTTCCATTATTACTACATGGCATATTTGCATTATTGTAATTTTTTAGCACGTGACGACAAATGCTGGCAACACTTCAGGTCATATTTCTTCTAACTTATTGATTTTCTCAATCCAAGACCCATCAAGAGCCAGTAGACTTTGTGAGCTGACCACCAGCTGGGTCCAGAATGACGAGACCCTCCACTTTATTTTATTTGTCTGCAGATGTACATTGTTTGCTTCTGTTTGGCATCTTTATAATGTGGCTTTGGTTCGGGGGACTTGGCCATTTATACAAGTAAATAAAATACTATACCTATATTTCATCATTTTGCATGTCTTTGTGATTGTTTTGCATATATTTTTAGTCATTTTGTGTCTCTTTGTAGTCATTTTGCATCTATATTTAGTTATTTTGCATCTTTTTGTGGTGGTTTTGAATCTATTTTTAGTTATTTTCCATCTCTTTGTAGTAATTTTTGGTCTGTTTCTGGTCTTGTCATCGTTTTGCATCTATTTTTTGACTCCCTGGTCTGTTTCGCCCGTGCTCTGATGGTGCCTCTGCAAAATAGTGTCGGAAGGAAACCTGTTTCGGTGGAACACCTCCACGAAAATGTTGTAAACATATTCTTTTAGATCTTTACAATCATTGACTGAAAGAACAGAGCAGGCCTGCCTTATTACACCATCCAAATCTGATAAACTTGTAGGTTGATAACTCGGAGGTTGCTGTTTGTTTGAACACTGATGCGGACTTCCTGTGCAGCCAGGAAGTAAGGCTTTATCCCAGCCCACCAGACTAGCACCTCTGTGATTGTTTTGCATCTATTTTTTATTAATTTAGCATCTTTTGTTATGTTTTGCATCTATTTTTTTTATTAATTTAGCATCTTTTGTTATGTTTTGCATGTATTTTTTATCATTTTGCATGTCTTTGTAGTCATTTGAGTTTCCTTGTAGTCATTTAGCATCTATTTTTAGTTCTTTTGCATGTCTTTGTGGTTGTTTTTTTTAATTTTTTTTACAGTATTTGATTTGTTCTTACCGCCACAAAGCAGAAGGGCCCCGCCCACTTTATAGAGTCTCTGATTGGTCAGCGGGCCGGCACAGATGACAACAAACCCACCAATGACGACAGCCGCCACGCCTGTGACGAGGAAGATGCTCCAGAAGGTCCTAAAAACTAAGACACGAGGAAAATGAGGCCTTGCAAATCATGAAAGATCATAATTCAATCATGTAAACACAAATTATTTTGAATACCAACCGATGGCAGAGTGCTGCTCGTACGGCCGTGTGGAGGAACCGTGCGGCTCGTTAACAGGAAACGGGAAGAGGAACGCGGCCTGGCAGACCTTTGATGGTGGCTGATTTGCTGCAGAAGGGAAGGAGGCAGTTATGATTCTGTTGTTTGTAAAATGTGGAAGCATAATTACATCATATAAGTCTGAAGTTCTCACAGATCCAAAGGTCCCAGATAGAGTGTTGATTTGAAACAGCCATGAAAGAGCACCGCCAAAACAGGCCCTGGTGGAAGATCCTCACACCAGCCTGAAGAATCACAAAACCAACTGTGACCACTCCTCTTTAACACGGTCCAGCATTTCTTTTGTGATAAATATGTCACTGTAGTACAGTCATTTCAATGTCCCAGCACATAAAAGCCAGACGCAGCAGGTGTCCGAGTGTCTGCTGTGCGCTGCAGAAGTACAACAGCAGACTGTGTGGCCATCAGCTGTGTGTAAACAGAGAGCGTGTTTGACTGATGGTGTAAAGTGACGACAGAGAACTGCAGCCAGCAGGAAATATAATGTGAGTCCAGGAAATAAGACCATCACGGACAGCTGGAGAATTCACTCCACTCTGCTGCATTCAGTTTTAATGAGGTCTCTAATAACTGGACAACTAATGAAGGAGCTGATGTTTGTATTTGGTGATAAAATGACTGTTAAGCATCGGAGCAAGTGCATGAAGTTTTGTGGTGGTTTTGCATCTATTTTCTAATGTTTTACGGTTCTATGTGGTCATTTTGTGTCTTTTATGGCTGTTTTTAGACTTTTTGCTCCACCTTGTGGTCGTTTTGCATCTCTGCTTTACTTTTAGTCATTTTCTGTCTCTTTGTAGTTATTTAGGGTCGTTTGTAGTCATGCTGTGTACGTTTGTGGTCATTTAGTGTCTTTTTGTGATTGTTTTGTGTTTTTTTTCAGCAACATTTTATGAGTCAGGCCCCCTGTATGTATATACTTTCCTTACATATGGAAGTTTCCTCTCAGAACAACCATTAATACTAATTAAACTATTCCTTGTAATACAACTTTTTTTCCCCTCACTAGTGGTCTTATACTGCATTAGTGTATTGTAGGTGGTAAAATGATCTTAATTTGCTTCAGTTTTATTCTACATGTCTTTGACTTGCCTTTGTGTTTGGAAGTAGCTGTACAGATGCAGTGTTGAGTTTAAATACCTGGGCGCTCGCCTCCCTCAGGTCACGTCCTCCATGTCCGTCCTCTGTCCGGCTGCAGGACTCAGCACCCAGCAGCCAGTACTCCGTCCCACAGGACAGCAGCGTGGACAGAAATCCTACCGCTCCGAAGAACAAAGCCAAGAAGAGGAGCACCTGAAGCCTCTCAGCAGGAGACATGTCTCTCTCTGTCGCTCTGTCGATCCACACTTTTGGTTTTTAGAGCTGCAAATCTGCACTTTTCTTCAGCCATTTTTCACTCCATCTTTTTCTACGGCTTCTCATGTTCAAAATCATAAAATAAATTCTGATTGTACATCCACGTGTCCATTACTCTTCTGCTGCAAGAATGACAAACACAAGCCTGTGGACGGTGCGTCCCTCTCCACACAGACCAATCAGTGCACGATGTCTTTCAGTGAAAATAAACTCTGACATCACGCACTGGTCAGTTTGACGGGATACAGTTACAGGGGGGGGGGTTTACCCTCACACAAATATAGCAGCGTTATGTTGAGAATAGATGCAATCCTCAAAACCAAAGATGAACATCAGGGCTGAACAATTTTGAAGAAAAAAAGAAAGCTAATTGCGATTATTTTTGACTCATTTTGCAGGAAGGGAATGATCATTTTTGCATCATTAAATGATTATGGTGTGATTTTTGCAGGATGTTTTTTTAAGTCTGTAGAATATGATGTGTAGGTCAGCACCACAATATGTAATTTTAAATGGTATTTTGACACATTTTGACTCCTGCGATTTGAAAACCGCTGTACTGCAATTTCGATTAAACTCGGATGAATTGCTCAGCCCCAACAATGATGCAATTCTTAAGAGTAGAAGTTGACAAACAGAAATCACAACTGTAGAAATATCTCCTTGGCATTTATTGGAATGCCAGCATTGAAATCCAGATTTGGTACAGTACAAGGCTATCCAGTATAACTGAGATCTAGGCAACAGTGATGGTCCAACAACAGTCGTTCAAACTGCATGTTCATATATTAACACAACTTCTTCTTTTTTTTTTTCAAGACAGGTTGGTCAAGAGATGATTATTACAAATAAAAAAGGAAAGCGGTGACGATTTGTCACAATGCTGCAGGAGAAAACAAGACATGTCTCAGTGAAACCTGGAGGAAATTATTTGAACAGATTAATAATGTTTTTTTGTTTTTTTTAAATGCTTGACTTTTTTTTTTTTTTAATAATCTAAATTCAAATAAATATTTCTTCCAAGTACTGAGGGACATTTTTAAAAGAAGAGACGCAAAAAGGAAAAGGAAATCAGGAATGGTCAGAATGTTTGGTGATAATTTTTTCGTTTGCACCTATTTGATGACTTAATGATCAAACAGGTGTTTTATTCAATGATGTTTGTGGAAAATGATCTAGCTAAGCATGTCTATGTATATAACATATAGCAAGAACCCAACCCATATACACAGAGAAGTGCATTTATACAGGACTCATGTTGATTAATTACATATTACAACCCTGTGAGGATATTATAAGTACATATACGAGGCACGCAGAAATTAAAGATTTATCACCTATTATTAACCTACTTGCAGTAAACATTTTATTGGAGGATCCTTTGGGCTGAATCACCTCTTTTCCTCGAATTTGGGAGGATATCGCCGTTATTTTGGCAGTTTTGTTTGGTCCGCTGTCGCTTTATCCGAATGAACAGGTCTGTCGGAGCATCCGTGCAAAGGCTCATGGGACTTCCACAGCATGTGAGGTCTTGCGGCGCTTCCTCCGTTTTTTTCCTCGGGCCTCCGCTGAATGTCTCGTCCGACGCCTAAGACATGACTCCGAATACGGGGTTGTGGCGGCAGATGCTCGGCCCGATCTCCTCGTAGTCTTTCTTGGTGTGGCACACTTGGTAAAACTCAGGCTGCCAAAACAAGAAATGGTCGTGTTTAAATTTCAGAGTGTGTGCTGTGTTTAGTCAACTGAAAACAGACAAAAGTTTACCAAAGTCTGGGGCATATGGAGAAACTTTTGCTGTTTTTGTTCAAGTGAGAACGCTCAACAAAGAAACACTCACAGGTTTCTATTATTTGCTGATGTGAAATATGTAAAGAAAAAGCTGCAGGAGGGATGATTATGTGTTGTTAGAGAAGCTGAAAACATTGTTTGGGTACTCACAGTAGACGCCAGCATTGATCCTCCAAACCAGACAGCGTACCTCTGCATGTGATGAGTGACGACTTGCACATCGATGGGCTTTGGCTGCAAAGACAAAAAGTCAATATTGAAACAAAAAAACACCACTTCCTGTGAACTTTTCTGAAGAAAAAACATTTTGTCTTATTTATGTTGGCCTTTTGTATTTTTGTACAGACTGAATATGCAATATTTATGTTTATTAATACTTTTTTAAAAACTAATCATGAGTTTACTAATCTACAATTATGATTTTGGCTTCCAACGATTATGAAAACAAGATAATGGAGATAAAACGATGATTGTTTCACAGTGATGCTCTCGTTTTGTCTTGTGTTACTGACTGCAATATGATGAATATACTTTACCAAAATGCTGAATATGTTTCAGTGTTTTCAGTAGGTTGTGGCACTGCAACATATTTAATATAATTTATTTGTATTTATTGAATCTGTGTTTAGTAGTTTTCAGTAGGTTGTAAAAGAAGTAAATTAACATTACAACAAAGTTGATCATATTTATATTTTGATCTAATTTATTTTGATTTATTATTTATTTAAATGTATATATAATTATATATATATATATATATATATGCATTACATTAATGCAATCTTATTTTCTAATACTTTTTTTATCGGTTTAATAGCACATTCATATATTGCACATTCCTGTCAATATTCTCTGTATATATTCTCTAAACTCTGCAGCTTTCATACAGAACGTACTGTTTACATATTCCTATTGTACTATTATTTATACTTGGAGTTAATCACGCTTTTGTTGTTGTTTTATTTTGTTTTTGTGTATCCTCTCTGTGTTTTGTGTTGTTTCTTGTTCTGCACCGTGACATCAAGTCACATTCTTTGTACGTAAAAACTATTTGGCAATAAATCTGATTCCGATTCTGAAAGTTCGAGAAAATCCACTGTTAAAAAGACAAGTTCTTTTTAAAAAGTTCAATAAATACATGATGCTTCCAAAGTCGATGAGTAATGGTGTTAAATAAATATAATAATATAATAATCGTGATGGAGCAGCCTACTTGTATTTAAAGAGGCTCTCGTCCTTTCTTTCCTCACCTTCAACTTGCCGCCGCTCAGCTCTTCGCTCATTTTCAGTCGTGCGTCCACGGTCCTCTTGAGGTCCCTCTGCAGGCGTCTGCCAAAGTCCCTGAACATGGTGGAGCCTCCGGAGAGCACCACGTTCTGCGGCACAAAGAGGAGGCAGACGCTGATTAGAAACAGACGGCGATAGCGCCTGCAGCAGCTGTAGAGGCGCGTGTGTGTTTGGTGCGTTTCTGTACCTTGTACAGTGGACGTCTGACATCGATGGGGCAGTTCTGGATGACCTCGTCCACCACCTCTGAGATCGGCTGGGTGAAGTCTGGGTTGGCAAACTGGACGACACCAAATAGTACAAAAGTACATTAGACTCTCAAAGTGCTTAGGAAAGCAAAAATACAAAGAGAAATAAAATGTGTATATGGATTTGCTTTATAAGTGCTCAAATTATAAGACAATCCTGAAAACTGATTTTCAAGGCATGAGATTCTGCTTGGTAAAAATCACTTTTTTCATCAGCAGCAGTAATGTATCTTAAAGAACTGTTTGTGATACCTCGGGGTGGAAGAAGATCTCGGGCCCCAGGAAGCGCTCGTAGCCGACGTCGATGGTGAACTCCTTCTTGGTGATGGCGTTGATGCCCGTGTACTGTTTGATCCACTTGGAGCCGTCTGTGTCGTACTTGTTAAACTCCTTCACAAGGTCAGGGCACACGTAGCTAAAGCGCTCCTAAAAAAACAACACAAAGACAACAAACCCACATGTAAATCTTTCGGTTAAATGTGTTTTTGAGGTGAAAATCTTTCCACTTCTCCCTCTGAACCCCACAACCTTTGAAAAGCATATTTACTTTAAATAATCATCAGAAACGTATGATATTTATCATAGCCAGAAACTGTAAAAACAGAAATTATCAGATTTTCAAAAAAATCCTCGAATGGTCCTTCCGTCAGGAAAAGTAACCAAATCAAAGGTTGAAAATAATGATATTTCATCAAAATCATCTTATTGTACAGGTCTCATTTTAAATTTTGCAAAAAAAAAAACGTTTGGAAGAACCAGATCCTGTAAAAATCTGCGCTCCTATTTCTGCACCGCTCAGCGACACTGTGAAGTCACGAATGACTCGACTGAGACCAAAATCTGTCTGACGACTGGAGACAAGAGAGGCTGTAAAAATGAAAATAGTTCTATATGTTCAACACCAGTATTGCTAACACTTGTGGGCACTTGGAAAATGTTGAATACATAGATTACATTTTATTTCAATTTTTGTAAAAGAAATTCTCAAAGAAATTCAAGTCTTTTGTGATTATTTATGACATTATAAATGTGTTATTCTGCACAAAAGACATTTTTGAGTTCTCCCTAATTCTAGCCATGGTTGTGCAGTAAAGTACAGGACTTCATACTGCAGTGAAAACAAGCCCATAGTGAGTAAAAACACCCTGGAATAGCTTGGGGTTCAGAGGGTTAAAACTTGCAGTGAGTGATTCTGCAGCAGCTCTGACCTCTAGTGGCCAAACTGAGAAATGCACGACAGGAACAGCAGAGCACGAACAACCACTATCAGGGTATCGCTTCCTGTTATGGGGCCTTTTTTTGCAGGTTTCAGTAAAGAAGTAAAGAGTATGACTAAAAGTGCAAGAACATAATGTCCTTAAATATCCGACATTACAACCCCTGTTTGATATTTGATCCTGTGCAGAGTGAACACTGTTACACAAAGATGCACCAGGTGAGGCTTTAGTAGGAAATCCATCTTGTTTGGTACACGGTACACATGTCTCCACCTTTCAGATCCACTGTTTGATACTAAGATGATTTTGATTTTGGGTGGAGTATCCCTTTAAGAGTTTAAAACAAACAGTGAGTTACACTTGGCAAAATAAGATGTTCCTCCAGTTTTGTCACTTTACTGTGTAAATCATCAAACACTAGCAGGGTTGGTAAATATTTGCATTTAATCCGCTTTTTAAAAAACTGTCAAAGTGCAGTAAAAAGCAGAAAAGAACGCTGACCTTGACAGCTTTAGCAGTCTCCAGGGACTGCTCCGGAGGAATCCCCACCTCTCGCTCCCTCAGCAGCTGTTGGGTGAAGTACGTGATGTCTCGACCAGCGATGGGGATGTGCTTAATGCAGCTCCCGATGACATAACCTTCAGCCTGGAACACAGACGTGCACCACATTAGGGTTTTGAGAATGAGATATGAGCAAAAAGATAATCCCTGAAAAATCAACACTCACCACTGGGATGACGTGTGTGACTCCGTCTCCGCTGTCGATCACAGTCCCCGTCAGCGTCCGTTCTCCCACCTGTCTGGATGTCCAGGAGGCAGCCAGCGCCAGGACAGCCTGATGCAGAAAATCACATTTTAATCAAACTAAATATGTAGCAAGAATACTGTCCTCATTACAGAAACGTCCTAATTCAGAAATCCTATCTTACCTCATTTTAAGATAAGATAACACTCAGCAGCACAGTAGATAAAAATGTCACAACCACAATATAAAGTGCATGATAGTAAGCAATACATAAATAAATAATCATAAAAAGTCTATACAGCAACACAACAACGAGACACTCGCTTCAAAGTGAGTTTAGGATGACATTTAGGATTTTTGGTATTACAGAAACATGTTTCATAACTGCATTTAGGGAAAACAATCCTACTTTATCTTAGGATAGGAATTCAGCTATTAGAGAACCGTCCTAACTTAGATATTTTCCAAGTTAGAAATCCTAAATTAGGATGGCATAGACCCTGTCCTAAATTGAAAATATGCCATAGATACTGCCCGAGCCTACAAGGTGACGTCATCAGATTCCCACTGGCTCAAAACTGCCAGAGTTACAGTAACAGTGTGGCAACAACTATTAGTAATACTGAATGACGACATTGTGCAGGATTAGTTTACCAAGTTTAAAACAGACTGTGAAACTTAAAAAGAAGAAGTGAAAATTGGCATTTCCTCATTGAACTTCTGGATCAGAGTGAAATCTAATTATATCTCCAGCCAACAAGTTTCCAATGTGCCCAAAAAAGGCTTTTCTCTTTAGAGGAAATAAACACGGGTTGGCTGTTTGGAAAGTGTCCATTTCAGGTGCTGGAATGTTTTGGAAACGTACCTGAACAGCAATGTAGAGACCTGGGACGTTGAACGACTCAAACATGATCTCTGCTGTGTACTCTCTGTTTTCTGGTGTGTTGAGGGGAGGCTCTGTCTGCAGAGACACAGAAAACTCATGTGAATACAGAATGACTTCAAGGCACTATTTTACATTTTGTTTTCTAGAAAAAGGCAGACAAATGCAACTAAGATAAACTTAAATGATGCTACAAAAAAAAAAGAATTTCCTGTTTTGTAAATTTCAGGAAATGAGACATATTTCTTTGTGGTACAATCAGTCAGGAACATGCAGGATGTGCATTTGAGGTTTTAAGTCGTGATAACGTATACAGCTCTGGTCTTACCAAAAGAAAGTAATGGTCTTCAGGTTCTGCCCGCAGATACTTGAAGATGATCTGCTCCATAAATCTCTCCATCAGGTCCCAGTCCTCCACTATCCCGTGACGGATGGGCCACTGGAAATTAAAAAGTGAAAACAGTGCAAATGTCAATCTCTTCTTGAAGCGTAAATCAGACTGTTTGACAAGAGAAAGTTTAACTTTCCTGTCTACCTTTGTTGCATATGATGGTTTGTCGATGGCTTCGTCCCCGATGAAGAAGTCCAGGTCATCAACGCCCTTCATCATCCTGCGCTGGGCCTGGTCCCCGACCTTGGCCGATTCTTTGATTGCGATACCTGGAGATGATCCAAACATTTAGGATTTAAAACAGATAGCAGCATCATGTATCATGTACCAGCAAGTTAAAGAATGAGGCTTTCATTATTCTATACATTATTCAATATAAACCAACTATACATTTGTTCATCTCTCAGTGTTTTCTGAATCCTTTCTGGGACACTCATGCACACGTGTTCCTATTGAAGATGTAAGCCTTTAAAAGCAGATCACAAACGTCTGGGTTCATTTTTCTTTAATTTTGTTTTAGAAGCTCAGTAATTTCCTAAAGTATCTCAGCACTGTAGTTTCTAGAATCTAGCAGGAATGCATGCATTAGGAACTATTTTCAGCTGTGGATGAATACACAGTATATTGTGTCCAAGTTAGTATTTGCAGTCAGTCCCACAATACACAACTCTGAAATGAAGGACATCTTACAAAAAAAAAGTATAGTTCTTAAATGATACATGGATACACATCACTGCCTCTCATACAAACATCCAGACATGCACACACACAAATTACCCACACATACTCTTACTTAATCTAATCTTTACTCACATCATTGGAACTGTTTTATGCTAAATTGTCTGTATGTCAATGTACATTCAATTAAAAAAGGAACATTTCTCATTTAATAGTTACTTTGTTATTTATGATAAACTCTTATGATAAACCATAATCTGATTAAACCAAATTCGTGTTTTGGGGCATTTATTCATTTACTTACATGAAGGTATGATGAACTGTGGTTCTGTATTTCCTGCATAACCAAGCTTTGTGTACCTAAAAGGGAACAAAACGACGGTAAAGGTTGAGTTACAGTTGCTTCATTATGTTGGAAAACAGAGACAGGTACATTAATTGACTAACAGCCAAAATAATCTGGATAATATGCTTTCTGCTATGAGGATTGTCCAGGAAGTAACATTAGCTTCGGTAGCTAGCAGCAGCTAATTGCAATGATAAAGCAGTAATGAGAATAAAATCATACAAAATAAAGCAATCGGGCACTTTGTGGTACTACTTTGCAGCATTAACGATGGTTTTAAAGACAACATACGATTATACAAGTAAGCAGATGTGGCTATTAGCATGTTTGAGGCTAATCAGCTAGACGGGGCGTTAGCTGGAAGTTTGACAGCCAGGCTAACGCTAACTAGCATCCTATTGTTGCCACTTACCCTGTGCCACAGTCAACAACACAAGCCGGTAGCCGACCAGCCATGCTTGCTCTCCTTTAATCTATCTACAAGCGAATATATCAGGCGCCCGGTATGAACGGATATCTGAACAGTAACTGATTTAAACCGCAGCAGCCTGAATGAATAGCAGTCACGGCCGATCCACGAACGCTTCCGGGTTTGGTGGATTTTCTTCTAGTGCAGAGTCAGCAGCTTCACGGGTGCAATACTGACGCCTGGTGGACGGAGACTGTTACTGCAACATATTTTTATTTTATTTTATTTTATTTTATTTTATTTTATTTTATTTTATTTTATTTTGTTTTATTTTATGTGTTTATTTCACATGTCTAATTATTTTTTATGGGCCAACTGTTAGTCTCAATTATTATTTTATTACTTATTATATATATA
>JAOVVB010083053.1:0-13594 GCA_028570985.1 Heterobranchus longifilis
GCTAAGCTAGCATTAGCATGAACAAGCTACATGGTGAGTACATTAGCTCAGCATCAGCAAAACAGCCTTAATTAAATGAACCAAAATGCTGTGAAAGGCTCAATAAATGTCCCGTTCAGTCAGAAATAACTGACTTTACTCACGTTTCATCAGAGACACAGCTGACACCACTTGTCTTAATTACTGACTGCGCAGCTCCATGTGCTCAATGACGCATTCGTGCATTTCGCCACAAGAGCGCACTGCTACGCCAGTCAACAGCCTTTCAACAGCCTTTCAACACACACTGACGTCATCACTGAGTTCAACCAATGACGTAACTTCATCACTGACAACTTAGGCACTCAGCGACAGACTTTCCCATTCATATGGCTGGTCCCCCAGCTTTGCTGCGGTCCAGCCAAAAACTAGGTCTTGAAGCTCATCCTCCTCTCTCCCTTCTCTCTGGTTAAAAGATGATGTATAAAAGTACTGTGCACTGACCTTTCAGTATTATCTTTTGTGCCTTTTATTTAGTTAATTTGCAGACATGCCCAACTCAGAACCCTTTGAGGTTTTGTGTGGGCTTCAGTCGTTTTCACTGTATGAGGATGCTCTCGTGTCTTTCTTTGTCACACAGCCCTTTGTGCGTCCCCTCGCCACCCTTCTCAAATAAGAACAAACAATGCAACTTTCAGACGCCACGTCCTGTCTCTCCTCGCATCGATGACATCAGTCAAAGTCATGCACTGAATGAAAAGCACCTGAAGAAATGTGGAAGCACTCAAATCTGTCTGTAACCTCAAGAGTCATAAAACCAAATTACCTTCCTCAAACTATAAACTGACAATCACATGGTTGAGGCAGCCAATGTGTTAAATTGCAAAGGAGCTGGATGTGATAATTAAAGGACATGCCAAAAGAATGGAATATTCCCTAATAAAACAGCTTGATGCTGGCAGGGAATAAGTTATAAAACCAGACAAAGACGACTGTTTGGATTCTATCATCTTGTCTGATTCAAGACACAGCTGCATTTTGACAGCTGCACTTTACTTTCAGTAGAAAGTTGGTCATCTTCACTTATTGTTTGTGCTTTTTTGTACGCACTAGTGCATTTCCCATTCAGAACAAGCTGATTGCTTGGCTCCATGGACATATATAAAGAAGGACAGCCTGACAGTGGATGGGACATGAGCCAAACTAAAAACACGTCCAATACATTTTTCCCAAAGATGGTTTCTGTCATTTTAGGTAGTTCTTATCACTGATGTTTGTTCAAGTGTTCATTTTTCTAATTAGTATGGTTTTAATTAGTTATTTTAATGCTATAAAAACGGGGTGAAATGTCATGATTGACAGCTGGGATTGACTTGGTCAAGCGGTTGTATGGGCGGGACTTCGATACCGCCCGATCGCGACTGCACAGACTCTGGTTGCAAAAATTACAACATGGCAGCACACGCATCCAGAATATTGGCTTCACTTTTGTACAGTGAAGCCAAAATGGAGACACATCGTCTATCTAGTTTCTCAGTGACACTCCATTACACTGGATTTTCACAGGCAGCTTCGATAGCGGCAGAGTGAAGCGGTTCAATCCATTCCCTATGAGAACAGTGGTATTACGTCACGCCAGCTGCTGGTCAATGTTACAATGATAAGCTAACTATTGTTACAAGGCACAAAAAATAGTTAGCAACAAGTGTACACCGTCGGCACCATGTTGTGGTGACACAACATCGCACCTGAGAACTTTGACCCTTTCACAGTGTTTTCAATTCATGAAAGTTAATTGTAACATTTTGGTCACCTAAAAATATCTTGTTCAGCGTTCAGTTGCACCTTGCTAGCCAAGCTAGCTAGCTAGCGCTAGTGTTAGCTGGTAATTTAAGGTTTTAACTGAGTCTGTGTAGGGCCATACATTGAACATGAACAGCGCCAACCCCCGGAGGTCCCCGTTTACCCGCCAACAAAACCCTGCAGGATGATTTGCTGGTTGAAAATCGGCAACTTTCCCTCTTTAGCGTTTAGCTTAGCGCAGCGCCATTGAAACCATAGACAACACTGGCTAAGCCATGTCATCCTCTCCAGCTCTGCCCCCTTCTCCAAATATTGTCACTTCTGGCTCAAAAAAATGAACATGGCGACGTGCCGCCCCACATTTAACTTCAGTACAATTTTCTTTTTGTGGGGCAAGTAGCAGACGTCCTAGTTCGAGAGAGCAGATGCTGACTCTCGTTCAGTCTAACCTCCCGATTCAATCAGTACTCGCTTGTTCATTTCATTGCTGCACTTCGTATAGTTACTGCATAACAACAAAATGAGCAGCAGGAAGAGGAGTGCAATTTGGAACCATTTCGAATACATTTCATCTGACCTGGTACATACCGGACACTAAAAAGAGTCGCTCCAAAAATTTGTTTGTTCATTTTCGCCCATCACTAGAATTAGAGAGATAGAGGAAAAAAGTTCAAGAAAAAGGAAAGACAGCAAAGAAAGGCGGGGTGCTCCAGGCCTATAGTCCTATCAGTAGGTGGTACCTACACCACAGATAGGCATTATAAGGGAGGATGCACTGCCTTTATAATTGGCCGGGAGCATTTAAAAAGTCTGCAGGAATCGATTCGTCCAGCCTGGCCTTGGATAATTGCTCCGCTTTGAAATGACACTGACGCTATTCCTGGGTCTCTGCCTCCAGGCAATCCAAAGAGGCCTCAATTTTATTCATATAGTTTTGGACATAACCTGCTGTGTCACGCGGGGCAGGATGCGGCTAGTAATTGACATGCTTTCGGCCATGAAAGCCCTAGAAAGTGTGTACAGCATCTGCACAAGTTAAAGAGGCCAAATGCAACATCAGCTCGAGAACACTCACCCTCTTTGAACCGAGGAAATTAGAAGCCATGCGCATGGAAAAGCCCAGGAAACAAAGGGGCTGCTGTTAAGGCCTGTCACGACTATAAAGGCACTTGACCTCATGATATTAAGGAAGCAAAGCTGCAGCTGCCTGTAAACAAATAAACCCTTTATTGCTTTTCACTTAGTTAAAGATCATTACATGGGAATATCCATCGTTTGTCTCTGCTAATGGGGTTCATGACATGCAGATTTTTTTTTGCTGCAGCAACTAGTCGCATACAGACACACACGCACACACACACAGAGTCGTGTTTATATCACTTTAAAGGACACTACATTGACTTACATTCATTTCCTGGAGTCTTACCATAACCATAACCACTACTTGCCTAATCCTAACCTTAACTGTAAACCAAGTCTTCACCCTACAGTGGAATGATTTACGTTATGGGGACTTGCATTTTGGCCCCAGAAGGAAGACAAGTCCCCACTATGCGACTGTGTAAACAGATTTAGAGGTGCACCAGGATACATCTGAGATGACTATGAATTTAAACATGGCTTCCACAGAATGCCCCTTGCAACTATTCTCATGGAAGTACAAACCACCACAGGAATATCACACTTCATTTGAACGTTAAGATATTCATAAATTGAGTGTTAAAATCTTGGGACACATATTTAGTTACACCTATATTGGTTACACCTCCCCTCCCCCCTCTGTTTTTGATATCCCCCCCTGTGGTCATTCAGTTTTTATCCACAGGGGGGATACGTTTTATCCCTGCTTCTGGTCAGACAAAATAATTTAAATGAATTCCATATTCCTGCCAGTCCATGGTGCAGGTTGATACGTAATACTATTAAAAAAGACGTTAAGGATTGCGTGCCTCAACTGACAGCTGCTGGACAGACCAGATGGACATCTGAAATATATTGAATAAAAGACCACAAAGAAAGTGGTATTCAGCCCATATGCTACTTGTCAGTATGTTTAATATTCTTTTTCTGTAAAGTTTTGACTGATTCAGCAGCAGATGAGCTTGTTGCAGGGTTGTTTTTCTTTTTTTCTTTTTTTTTTACAAATCACACACTGCAAATGACTGTAATGTGAATGAGATTGCTGGAAGTGCCGACGTTACGGAGAATTATCAGTCAACCCTGCAGTTGTACAGATGTTTTAAGCATCCTTTGAACTCATTGTTTTGGTGTTAGATACAGTACATTTAATGTATGAGTGAGACTCTCATCAACTCCTGCAGGTGGCCATTTCCAGCAAAAAAAAACGCTCCGATAAACCCATTGTACTCAACATGCCCAGCACCAAACAGCAGACAGAGAGAGTGGCAACTCAACACAGGCAAGCACCTTTCAGCAAAACAGATATTTTGTTCTCAGGTTTTGGTGGAAACCAAAACAGGGCTTACAGGAGGTGAACCACCAAATAAATGCTAATGTTGCTTTTTGTCTGCTGAATGTTTATACTTGCATTAACACATTTTTTAGCCACTTGGGGGCAGCGGAAACAAGCTGTTAACACAATGCTGATATATTATCACCTTTTAGCTTGATATTTGCAAACTCATTGGTAAACAGTGGCTTATTTACACCTTCAGCAGATACAGAGCAACATTAGCATTCACTGGAGTCATGTTTCTACCTGATGAATGTCTTGACCAACTCCTGAGGGAAATATCTGGCTATTAAGCTGCTAAATGCTCCACAATGTTCACCAGCTAGTCGCTAACTTTGTCTGTTTGTTGTTTGGTGCTGAGCAGGTAGTGCACAGTGGGTTTTTGGAGCTATTTTGCTGGAAACGGTTGCCCGCTGCAGCTGAAAGTGATGCTGATGAGTGCAGTTAAAGTGAACTAAATCAATAAAGTTGTGGGACATAATACAAAAACGAGGTAAAAGATACTAATATGCTCTGTAGACGTGAGAGGAACTACAGAGTCGGGCGAATTTAGACAACAAATATACTTGAGTATAAAGGTTCATTATTGAAGTTGGAAATAGAAAAATATTTTAACATTTTCAACCACATCTCATGATCTTCATCAGGCCCCCAGGAAGTGCACCAGGCTTTGAAGCCAATTTGACATAGTGGCAAAATGGTGGTATTATAATTACTAGTTCCATCACGTGATGCCATTGGGCCCCAAAATACTTTTTCCCACAGACTTCAATGGTGAAAGAGACGTCTATAAATCCTTGGATACATTTTTTCAGCGTCACAACCCCCGCGAAATGACTTGTTTCACTATCAGGATTTGATCCATTCAGTTTGATAACATTTCGAAAGTCGAGAAGAGCTGCATGATTAAATTATGAGATAACCATTCAAGTTAGCCAGAGGGCTTCGCCTCGAATGCTGTAACCAGTAGTCATGGAGATAGCTCAGTTGTTGTTACATGACATGACTGTGATAAAAGGTGGATGTATATGGGGGAAGATTGTAACTCCAACTGATT
This sequence comes from Heterobranchus longifilis, assembly GCA_028570985.1. Classification (NCBI taxonomy): domain Eukaryota; kingdom Metazoa; phylum Chordata; class Actinopteri; order Siluriformes; family Clariidae; genus Heterobranchus; species Heterobranchus longifilis. The sequence continues at coordinate 5,313 of JAOVVB010083053.1, forward strand.
AAGAAGGCCACAAGATATGGCTGAAAGCTAAAAAAAAAAAAAAAAGTCTACTGTTGTAAGTGGACCTTGTGCTAAGATCTTTTTTTTAGATGGGAATATAAATTTAGTGGGTACAAACTATGGTAGATTAGCTGCATCCCAGATGTTAGAGCAGGCTGGCCATTAATCAAAGAGTTGGTGGTTTACTCGCCAGCTTCTCCTGTCCATTAGCTGAAGTGTCCTTGAGCAAGACACTGAACCCTACATTTCTCCTGATGTGCATGTATGTGGGGGGAATGTATTTGCTTCAAGCAAAAGCATCTAAATGGTAAATGGACTGCATTTATATAGTGCTTCCAAAGCACGTTACAATTTTGCCTCTCATTCACCCATTCACACACACTCGCACACTGATGGCAGCAAGCATCCAACCACTGGGAGCAATTTGGGCTTCAGCGTCTTGCCCAAGGACGCTTCCACATGTGGACAGGAGGAGCCGGGAATCGAACCGCCAACCCTGCTATCAGTGGACAACCCGCTCTACCTCCTGAGCCGCCCCCCCATCTACCAGATGAATGTAATGTTTAAAATTATCACAAACTAAAGATGTGTAGTCTTTGTCTGTAAATTTGTCAGGCAAAACCAGAGCCAGGGCAGCAACATAAGTTGGCTGAATATATGTATAGTGTGAGCCTGAAACTATGACAAGGAATAGGAAAAGAGAAGGCTAACTAGCAGAATAGTGGCGACACAGCCACAGACTGCCTTTGTACTAGAGCTAATTTGGAATTCAAAGCAAGGCTTCTCTCTTTGCTTCCAGCAGTCTTCATTTGTCCACTGAAGCATTTGGGCATACTGTACAGTTGCTGCTTTCCAAGCAACCTTGTGTATAATCTGGTGTGTGAAATAGGAGTACAATAGAAACTGGAGTTAAATATGAGTTTTAGTGTAATGTCATTTGAGAAGTTGGTTAAACAATTTCTCTGTTGGAAATAGAGTCCTTCATATGAAGGGTTTGCCTTTTTAGAAGGACAGCTGTAGAAAGGAAGCTTTAGTCCTTGCTTACATCAGTGACACCTGTAACACAGTTGCCAAACTTCCTTCCATTATGAGCCATCCTATTTCCTGGCAGAAGTAGAAAAAAAAAGATGCTTGCCAGCATTCTGTTTTTTTGAGCAATCACCAACAGGTCCAGACCGGCCATTTTGGACCAGTTTTCTGGTGGGCAGCTTCAAGCATTTTGGCTGATGTAACACATTGCAAAAGAAAGAAAAATCTCAACACCTGGGGGCTGTGACACGGAAGACTGGCCCAGTTGAGTGGACTGGTTGGGGGGGCAGCTATCACATGGCCATAGGTCATGATCAGACCGTATGGTCATAACTCAGCTGCTTTCTATATAGTTTATTTAACACAAGGTCACGTCAATGAACGGTGGCTGGTCTGATTCAAAGGCCCAGGAGCATTTTTCATTCCCAGTCCATCCTGTTTTGCTTGCGTATTTGCAGAGGCCAGATGTAACACACTGTGATTTATAACAGGGAAGGCTGACTTTAGAATGGACTGGGTTCACTTTTAAGGGTTTTAATTTACTGACAGGATGTGTAAACAAAGCAGCAGTTTAGTGCAGAGATACTAGGCTAGGCTATGGGTGAGTCAAAAAGCAAAGAGGAATCTTTGAAGAGTCTCCAGTCTAACTCAAAAGATTTGGACCACTGTGATGTCTGGCCCCGCTGCTATGTAGCACAGACATCACTGAGATGATGTTGCACACAAAAGCACACATTTCTAGGCTTAGAGAAAGCTTTACAAATATTGAATCTCAATGAATAAAGAAATCACAATACCCTGAATAATAATCTCTATGAACAGATGTCTGCATATGAATGCAGAATCTGTAGACAACGGTACAAGACTTTGGTATCGGCAGTGGTGGAAATGGGGGGGAACGCTGTGGAACGGGGTTCCAGGAGTAAAAGTCGGGATGGGACAGCGGTCCCTTTCAGTTTCAAAAATAGTCAATGTTTATCGCCATTTTACAGTGTTTCTGAATGAAATAATTATTTTAGCACGCAGCACAGAAAACTTGTCAGTTGCCACTTGCTTTCAAATAGTTTCGAGTGACACAACAACATATAACGACAAGCAGGTAAGTTCCTTTCAAATTTCTTTGAACTTCAGTGTTGTCTTTGAGATTTTTAGTCTAGTTTGTAACATTCATTTTGATTACTTGGCGGTTCATGTGTTTATTGTTGAAATTGCAGTCAGTGAGTCTGAGGTCATTTTGAAATGTCCACTATGTTAGGTAAAGTTAACATACGTCATGTAGTGTTAGTTTACTATCAGAAGTGTTCTGGTTTCCATTTCCGTTTGTAGTCCGAGTAGTATTGACCAATCACATTTTGAGCAGGTAAACGCATTAGCCGATATGCAATCGGTGCATGGAAGAGGAAGTTTTAGCCCAGATATCCATTAACCAGATATCTACTGGCTACACCGGAACCCCCAAAATATTGGCCGTTGCCCCCAGAGGCTAAATTTTTGTCAGACCGATAGCTGATGGGTTCCGAGATTGCCTGAATAATAGTTTATCATCCAGGGTACCCTATCAATACTTTTAAGGATATGTCTTTCATAATGGGTACATACTTAATGGGCCACAAGGGATTTTTGAATGCATGAAAAAAACACTTATACTTAAACAACATCCAGTGTAGCATCACAGGGAGTAATGGAATGAATCAAATATGAGGGAAGGCTAGCAGAGCTGCTAACACTTTGGGTGTCCCTCCCTAACACACCAGAGTTGCCACGGGAACAGAGAAAATCAGTTCCCAATTTGTGATCAAAATTAAGTAATTAAAAAGCATTAAGGCCTCTAGCGCAACGGATAGAATGCGTGCCCCATGTAGGCTGAGTACTGCAGCGGCCCAGGTTCGAATCCGACCTGCTGCCCTTTGCTGCAAGTTGTCCCTTCTCTCTTCCCCCTTTCATGTCAATCTTCAAGCTGTACTATCATTACCCCCCCACCACCCCAAAAAAAGGCATTAAGGACAACACACATCAGCGGCATATGCAAGTCAAAACACCCACGCCAATCCAAATGGATTGTATTTATATAGCAGTTTAAATGTTCAATTTGCCTCTCATTCACACACACACTCGCATACCAATGGCAACAGAGTTGCCATGCAAGTGGCCTGCCCATCGGGAGCAACTCTGGGTTCAGTGTCTTGCTCAAGGACACGTCAACATGGAGACAGGAGGAGTCGGGGATCGAATCGCCAACCTTGTGATTAATAACCGACCCGCTCTACCTCTTGAGCTACAGCCGCCCCTTCAAGTGAGACATGTACCAACCTAGCAAAAAAGCGATGATAAATGGGTTAATAATGACATTGGTGGCAGCAATGGTGTTAGCCTCTGGCAAATGTAGTAGTTTTGTCCCATCAGCATTGCATTGCGTCTTGACTAGAGTAGCTCTGAAAGTGCTTTTTAGGCCAGTTGATGGTTGACCAACAACCAATTTGTCACACACACACACACACACACACACACACACACACACACAGAGTATCATCCTGGCTCAAGGTTAGTGGTGCCCTACTTGCTAGAAGCTAAACCATCCATCTTTCTTCGGCTACCTCTGCAGACAGTTGTCTCTCTTTTTCTGATATAGCAGCAAAGTACACCTTGAATGGTGATTACCTTTGTTGTATGTAAGCTTGTACTAAAAATGTTGGTCTAGTGCACCATGCTAACATAATCAGGCTATCTTATGATCTTTGGATTACCACATTAGAACAAACCTTTAGTAAAAATTAATTGGTATAATGGAGTCATGCACAGTGATGAATCCATCCTTGAGGAGTAAATTTGCCCTAGCCCTCATTCTTGTCCTTGCAGGTAACAACAGAACATTTGGTGTGTCTGATCTTGCCACTTCAGGGAGTAGAGCTTCGCCTTGGAGGTTGGCCAATACAAAGTGAAGCTCTGCATTTAAAAGAAAATTAACATAGGTCACCAAAGGAATTGAGGTTTTCTCATTTCATTTTTCTACTTTAGTAGACACATCTACTTGTATTTATGTGGACCTGTGTGTTTAAGCAAGACCAGTCTTTTTGTTATTTCATTCATTTTATACAACTGCTTGCTATCGAGAGCTTATATATAACAAGGCAGGCCTGTAATACTTGAGTCCAGTCTCAAGACCACTTTTTTAAAGTCTACACTTTTGGTCTTTGTTGAACTCAGAATTGTCTTCGTAGAGAGTTAGTCAAGTTGTTCCTGGCTGCTGATTCGGGATCCACTGTTCAGAACGTTGCCTAAATTCTATGCATTGATTAGTTTGATGATAGAAGACAGATCAATCTTGTTAATAGATAGAGGTTATGTCTATCCATCCTAACTGCTTAATCAATATATTAACACTGGAAAGACAGTATTGCCTATTATGGTCTTGAACCAGACTCAATTTGCTGGACTCTGTCTTGACCAATCCCAATATGAAAAGTATCACACATGATTTATTGTGTGTGTATATACCTGTCCAAGACATGCATGGCTTTGAAATTTCTTTCAGAGGCCAGGGGTGCAAAATGATCCTCACTTTCCTGGAAACCTTGGTCTGGTCTGTGTAGGTGGCAGTGCCAACCATGTTTGAGTAAATCTTTGTTCAAAACTTCACCCACATGGATTTGCAGGGTTTGAAATGAACAACCATCTTGGTTTTGAATAAGATTTACCTTAAGGCCAGACAGTTGTTTTCTGCTATCCCACACAACTCCAGTAACAGTAGATAGAGGTCAGCACAGAACAGATTGGTATACTTGATTCCTCCTAAAGAAGACTGTTGAGCAGAATTCAGTATCTCAAGCTTTAAGACAGCTGCAACAGAATGCACTTTGCACTGCAGCTAAACAAGTAATTTCTACATTTCCTTCTCTCTGTGACTCATTTATCCCTGCAATAGTCTGACTGAATATGTAGTCCGGTATCAGTGATGCCCATGCGGGCGTTGTGAGGAGGAGGTCGGCCTAAACGCAGCCTAGCCCCAGGCTAAAGGCTAATTACATTTCTGACTTACTGAAATGTACACCGTCTCCTGAGAGAGCATTCTGGAATAACACTCAACCCTGTATCAGATATCTGATGATTGATTTTTACCTCATAATTACTCTAATGTATTAATAAATCATCCATTTCTTTAGTAAATCTAGGGGATGACAATGTCATGGGAAACATTTTCTGGTGTATATTACCCATGCCTCAAGATGAAAGGTTAGAGTGCAGTGCATATAGATGCGTATGGTATAGAAGTGCGTAAGCATGTTATGGTGATTGCTAAGATGCATTATCACAACATGATACTGGGCTCTTGGAGTTTCTTGTGTTTGTGTGTGTGTGTGTGTGTGTGTGTGTGTGTGTGTGTGGGGCGGGGATTGGGGATAGAAGCTGTGTCCCCATTTGGGATAAAGCTGATTTGTGGGTCAATGGTTAAGTTTAGGTTTAGGTTAAATAGGGTAAGGGGTGTTTATTTCATTCATATTTCTGCATGTTTTCTAAAAGCTTACGGATACAGACTAAACGGAGCAGTACCGCTGGAAATCGTGGGGGCAGTGTAGCCAATAGTTCAAGCGAGACACGACATGGGTCATGCAAAGAAATTTAACAAATAGAGTAGCCCGAATGCCGATGTATTTCATAGAAATGTTTTCTATATCGATGTATTTAATGGCCTCACAGACCACCACCGTCTACAACGCCGCCTCCGCTTTTGTCTCTTTCTTGAGATACATTTTTTACCACCTCCTCCACCGTGGCCATGTTTGTTGTTGTCAGAAACCTTTTTCACTCTCTTTTGTCCTCAAGTGGATGTACCGCTTAACATCAATTGCCAACGAGGACACATGGAAGTATGTGGGCAGTGACCTTACATCATTTGAAATAAACCTATCTAGCATACATAAAGGGAGCAGGAAATAAATGTAAGTCTATGTAATGTCCCTAAAAGTGACCAAAGTGAACATTTGTGTGTGTGTGTGTGTGTGTGTGTGTGTGTGTGTGGGTGTGTGTGGGTGTAACTGGTGAGCCAAGTGCCTGTCAAATTAAACATTTGTTTCAGCACACACTGATTAGAGTCATGACTTGAAATGTGGGAGTTGCTATGCTGCAGTACTTTGAAACTATGATTAAGTGCAAGTTCTTGAGAAAAGAGTAGGCTTCCATGTGTGGCCCTGCTGTTCCAGGAATTGTCATCATCATCATCACCTCCTGCATCATTACTCATCATAATAGTCACGCTTATTGTAATTTGCTTTCCACCTTCTCAATCATTATTCTTCTTCATGCCCTCACTGGCCACAATATCTGTTGATTTATTCATTCAAAAAGATTATTGCTGCCTGATGACAATAACACAACACATTTGCAAAACTCGCTCTCATTTGAGTTGTAGGCAATTGTACTTCTACACCAAGAACAGCACTGAAATGTAATTACATTATTGTTATTATTATTATTTCTATTGGAATTGAAAGAAACTATTCTGTACATTATGCCGGCGTGCAATAAATGTGCGTATATGTGTTTTCGAGGGCTGTAGTACAAAAATGGCTTCCATATGTTGGTTCTATTAGCAGGAACTCGTGGTTATGGCAACACGGTCTCCTAGAAATTACGTGTATATACTACTGATTTGTTTTGCCAATTGTGTTTTGAAGGGAACGTAATTGCTGCCTGGATCATTTTCCCTGGCAACATTTTTTCTTGTGTAGGAAGTGCTTTTCCCGCATGTGAGTCGTAGGCACATGGGAGAAGTCAGCCTTCGGGGCTTTCTGCCAGAAAGGGTCTATTTTAACCCAACCATGATCTTTTTCCCAAACTTAACCAAGTCACTTTGTTGCCTAAACCTAAGAAGATTTCTGTCAGAAAGCCCCGAGGGCTAACTTCTCACATGTGCGGTCTGGGTGGATGGTGGGCGCCCAAAAGGCAGGACTCTAATACCCGAGACTGGCGGTCTTTCATGTTGGAAAGCTTGTGGTTGTCAGTGAATACTTTGCTAATATGTTCAATGTCAACATTTGACAACTTGGCATATACATTAAGATTTCCTGTGAATTATACATTAACAAATTAAGCTTCATATTAAATGTAATCCAGGTGGCATTACAGCTCTTTCAAAACTTATTTGCTGTTGCAAATTAGTAGTATATAAATGTAATCTTTAGCAGACAGGGTTGGTTACAGAGCTCAGTGTTGTTATCCTTGAATTCGTAAACCTGTGCCATGTCATCTGTACTCTCATTAATCACCTTTGTTCCTTTGTCGGTTCTGCATCGTTTGTTTGGAGTTTTGCTGCCTGTTTTCCCGTTGCCTGCCTGCTATTATCTGCCTTTGGGAGTCTAAGCCTGCCTGTCTTTTTTAAATAAATCACTGAATTCGTCCTGCTGCCTCCTCATCTGTCATCTGCGTTTGGGTCTAATCCTACGATCTGCTCTCCAAAATCGTGACACATAGTCCACAATTTTGAATTTTCACGTTCGCAGTCCCCAAAAATTAACACGTTCTTTCCTCTCCTTTTTTCATTTTCTCAAAAATTCATGAGGCAAGCATCCCATAAACATAGTGCAACAATCTGTGCACACGACAATGGCAGAGGAGACGCACTGCCAGGAATGTGTTTTTGAAAATATATGACCCAGACGAATTAACTCAATAAAACGATTTTGAAGTATCTCAAAAGTAATCCAAACTATATAGAATATGTTACTTAATGTGAGTAATTTAATGGAATATGTTACAAATGACATTTTAGGGCATGTATTCAGTAGAATACATGCCACATGCCATACATACCAACACTGGTGAGACATATGCTGACACCCTCAGTAGAAATGTAAGATGGCCAGTAGAGTAAGGCTGCCTTCAGACACACTTGTTATGATCCCAAGATTTCCCATCGCACTTGAAGGCAACTTCATTTCACAGCAGCGACTGAGAAAGAGAGAGAAAAAAAAAGATGTTGGGTTGTGTTTTCTTCAAAAATTTAAACTGTCTCAACTTTTCGACACCCCCCCCTGCGGCCCCTAACCTGACATCGTCAGATGGTTGTTTCACAGAACCATCTGAGAAGCCGTCATTAGAAAGTGTTTGGAAAAGGGCAGGCGCTTTAAAAAAAAAAAACCTGGTAGGTGATTGGACGAACCATCTGTCTATCAAACTCGTGTCAGTCAGGAGAAGTGCAGAAAAGCCTTCAGTGTCGTTCTTTGCTCTTCTTTCAATTAAGAAATATTCTCCAGTTC
>JAOVVB010083064.1:0-13593 GCA_028570985.1 Heterobranchus longifilis
GTACAGTATAGTCGAAGCTTGATTCAAAACCTGCCTAAAATTGGGAAATGTTTTTTCTTGTGGCTTCAATTAAGTCATTAAGAGCAAATACAAAATAAAATTCAGAGGATGGAGGGGGCACTCTTTAAAAAGTGTACTTCAACATTTCACACAGGTCATAAAAATGACCAACAGTAACTCAGAAAAACATGAATTCCCCTCACGGAAATTAAAATTAGTGTACTGGTGTAATCTACCTTTAAAATGTAATTTAAGAATACATTTGATATAATTAAACTATTAAGTAATTTGTTGTTGCTAATACTGCAGTCATTGACATTAGTACATAGAGCCATGTTACTTCTGATTTGCAGGTAAAATATTAGTTATTTACAATTAAATTATCTTAAGTGGCTATGATTATTTCCGTGTCACAGAGAAATGTTTAATTATTGATAACATTACAGTTAAATGATCCTTTTTTAAGGAAACACAGAGGGTCTGTGTGGTGAACAGACACTCATCAGGTGAGAGAATGGACACAAACAGTCCCACTGCAGTCAATGCAAGTCCCCTCTTTGATATGTAGATGTCGTTCAAGGAGCCAAGTCCCCTCTTGGCATTTTCTTTAAAAAAGTTAAAAAACCACATTTGCAGTAATATTAGGGTAAACTAGTGTAAAAGTAAATTTACTATTCTATTTTTGTTTTTTTAAAATGGCCAGAAATAGAAGTCCACTGTTGGATAGTATGAGCTGACAGTCCCCTGTTGGTAAGGTTCGCTTGTATGTGTGTGTGTGTGTGTGTGTGTGTGTGTGTGTATAGTTGCATTTCTCTGTGGATTGAGTGTTTTGATACTTTCACAGTATTTATCTAGCCCACTATGGGACCTGGTCTCAGTATCCTGGTCTCAGTGAGGATAAATATTTAACATGTTTTCTGTAAAAACATGTTTTTATTTTCTCTCTACACTACAGGCTTCCCTCATGTTTCATGTTAAAACCTAAATGTGGATACCTATCTTCCATTTGTGACGTATAAAAACATGTTTCAGTGTAATCTCATCTCATGTTATTTCATCATCATTATTTTAAATTAGTTTCACCTGTTATTATCCAGTTCATGATTTCCTCCCATTAACTGTTGCTGCAATACATGCGAGGCCACGCCCGTGTTGTCTTGTTTGTTGAAACGACACATGTTTTAATATTTCTGCCCACATTTCATATTTGGGAGTACCTGGATTGCCTTCCTGTTTATAGTGTTTGTCCCTGTTTTCCAAGAGTATCTGACATATTTTTGATCTGCGGTTGAATTCACAGAGAAACCAGCAGTCATCTCTTTTTACTCAATAATTTCTGTATTAGAAGCGCTGAGATTTATGATAAATGTGAAGACCGCCATCTCAGGAAGCACTGCAGATTTAGTCCAAAAGTCTAAAATTAATTAATTTCATTTTGGCACACACTCACAAGCCACATACACATTGTTGTTGTTGTTGTTGTTGTTGTTGTTGTTGTTGTTGTTGTTGTTGTTGTCGTCGCTGTTGGTGGTTGACATGTAAACAAACATGAGGCAGGACATCAGTGAATATCCAGTATGTTTGTGTTTAACACTGGATCCTGAGGGGAGCTGTTGGAGACATATGATGACTGGTCAAAAGATAAATAGAAATGTGATCCCTGTACAGCGTGACGACCAAAGTCTGCATCTCCGTGATTTATACCTCGAAAACAGGTTCCAATTTAAAGCTTTTAGCATGCAACAAAACCTTCATCACCGTCTTCAATCCAAACAGTCTCACTGAGCAATTGCTCACATTAGTAAAGACAAAGAGGTTTGACCCCCCAGGCGGCTGTGTCCTATTTAACAGACACGCTGACGGGGCATAAATGGTGACAATTGCTATTTGTTTCTCAGCAGGAGAATCGAAAGGTGTTACATTATCATCTTACGAGCTGAAAGAGAACTGCTTTTAAAACGACGTCCTGAGAGATTTCTCATTTCAGCTTTTCTAAGTGAAACAAGATGATTTGTTTTCTAAAAAAATACTTAAAAACCCTCCGTGTCTGGCAGTGCAAAGTGAGTTCAAAGCACACATCCATTTTGGGTTTTTTTTTGTTATTGATTCACCAGGCAACCTCAGAAAAATCAAGCATGTGGGAGTTTGAACAAATCAGCATGCACACCAACTAACTGATTGCTAATCCTTGAAAATAAATCACCACAACTAGACGTTAAAATCTAATTGCATCTAATTGCTGAAGGGTTTGCCCGAGTGAGAACATTCAGGGTTTTACAACATTCAGCAAGAACCTTTAATGCCTAAAAATCTCTATATGTTCACTGTCTGAGGCTAACTCGAGAATATCTACTATTTATTCTTTTTTACAACAAGCTGTAACAGATTCAATTTGGCATCCTTGAGTGTGAAATGTGAAAAATGGCAAATATTGACAGGCACTAAAAGGGAACTGAAACACCAAATGCATTGCTTTGCTCGAAAGCCAAGTGCTTGTAGAAGCAACTGGCCAGTGGAGCTAGACAAATGTGCCTTGAGGCTAACCTCAGGCAGGCTGGAAATGATCTACCTCGGGGAACCAGAGACCTAAATGTCACAGACAGTCATGGGTCATGGGTGCTGTCACGGTGAGACACGAGGGGCTGCCTCTTCTTCATCTCAACAACCTTCCCCCGAGGTGTCACTTGGGTGGCGGAGAGGTTTGCTTGCAGTTTGAAATCAGGCCCTGCAACAGGTTTTGTTTTCACAAAGCTTTTCATGTGTCAGTAGCTCAGACCAAAAGGAAATTACCTCTGGGTACTGGGATGAAATAAAAAGCGAGAAAATAATTCCATTTTCAGATAAAACCTGAAATTGCGGGGGTAGCACCTGGTTGCACAGAAATTACACGTGCAAAGAGAATAAGACGCCTGGTTCAGAATAATTGGAACACTAGTGGATTTCAACCTGTCTTTTTATGTTAATATTTGGTGCTTCATAGCAGAGGCAAAGTATTGGTTCAAATCCTCGTGCTGAGATGTTGACAGGATGTAGAGGACGCAGTGATGAATGTTGTGCCTCATTTGTCTTGAGTGTGTGTGTGTGCGTGTGTGTGTGTGCGTGCGTGTGTGTGTGTGCGTGCATGCGTGTGTGTGTTTTGATGGCGACCTGCATCTTTTCCAGGAATACATTTAATGTGCACATTCCATATTTAACACATGTTGGTAACACATTAAAAATGAATACACAAATCAATATGAACAAGTAATTTGTGATAATCACTGTCATACATCAAAATTACCCCTGAGCAGATGATGACTGATAATGACTTTAAAGGGAACTAGCGTTCTGTGAGGTTCTGCATGGTCAGACCTCGGTCTGTGCGGTGTGGAGAATCATGACACAGAGTCACACACTAAACTGTTTCCTGCTCAGATCAGGGACCTAAAAAAGGCTCACCTAAGAAAATAGATATCAGTTTAAATGTAGGCTATATTTGTAATATTTTCACCACTTTACTTTGCTGTCAGCACTTTCATTTGGAACTACATTTTCTCAACCATGGAACTTCCATATTCCTACGCACAGGCCGCAGCACGGAGACAGGAAGTAAGGCTTTATCCATACTGTTCCCCTGTAAGCCTCTCTAGTTTTACTTTAGCCATGCATAGCTTTATGCAGCAGGTACATTTTAGTGTCTGTAGCAAGTCTGACTTAAAGTTATATTTAATAAAAAGACTAAAGCTCTTTTTATGCAGCTGGCTCCAGTATGTAACTCCTCATAGAGTCTTAACTTCTCATTTGTACATTTCAGTTTCTGCACCGATTAAACAAACAAAAATGTAACATGTCAATTAGTAGCTCCTAGCAGTTTCCCCTGTGTTCAGTCTTTATGCTAAGCTAAGCTAATCAACTCACAGCACCACACATGGATTATGGACTGCAACATCATGGTTTTTACAGAAACCTGGTAAGGATGGCAGCGATAGCACCACTGAGCTGATCGTTTGTGTTCAACCCTGGTCAAGCAAATGAGCATATTTCTCAATTTTTTCCTTTAATTTCTGAATAAAAATGTCAGATGCATGGCAAACAAGTTGTGCAATTTGAGTTGTAATCAATAATTTGCATATATGCCATTTTCTTTATTTATATTTGACATAGATTCATACACATTTGTAGTAATTTTCACTGAACCTGCAGACTAAATGAAATCCTCCACTCGTCAGGCTTAATGCGGCTCATTTTATCATCAAATGTCCCACTTGATAGCAGAAGCTCATAAGTCTGCACAGTACGTCGTTCCAACCTGATACGTGCAAAAAGGGGCCACATTAAAATTCCAGCCACACTCAGGGCACAGACACGACGACATCATCAGGCCAGGGGAGAGAAATCGTCCTTTCTCTGCTAAATGTTGGAGGAGCGAGAGGAAAAGACTGCGGGATGTAAGTCGAAATGAAGCCAGAGTCACAGAGGGACACACAGTGGATTAGAGAAAGAAAAGCAATAAAGCATCTCTCTCCCATAGACCTTAATACTGATTTAACCTTTGCCCTAATCTTAATCTGACTGCTCTGTTGATGATCAATTGATTAATTTGTGGGAACAACAGTGACAGGGTTTACTTTGAACAACCTTGAGAAAATCCCAGTCTGACTCTTCAGGGCTTTTTTTCTTCTTCTTCTTTTTTTTTTTTTTTAAAGCTGAATTCTTTGCTCTGAGTCACCTTCTTCTCTCTTTCCTGCCTCCACCCTCAATTTGCAGTAAGTCTGTGTTAAAAAACAGCATCTGTCTGAGATGCAGGGATAGCCCCCGATGTCCGCACAACCAGTGAAAACACTGTTTAAAAAATAAAACTGCAAACAGGACGTATCAATGTTTGATGATGTTCTGTGCACAGGATGATGTAGTATTTACATCTGAAGTGTTGGAATAAATACAGCACAGAAAATACACTAAATGCTGAAATACTCACGTATATAACTGTAACTTAAATTGATAAAGTGAGGGAAAATGTTTAAGCCCTTACTTCACGATGCCTACAGCCTTAACATTTCTTCCCCGCTGATGAGAGGGACAGCAGTCAAACTGCTGCCACAATGTAATATTAATACCAATTAAGCCCTGAAACGCAGATCCTTGCTGAGAAGCGGCAGTTGTGACCACCCATCATGCAGTCAGTTGATTGAATCGACGTGGTGAGGAGCGGATGTCCAGGGGAGAGGTTTAGAGGATGGGATTACAACTCAGTGAGTATGAATACGAGTAGAAATACAATGTTTTTTTTTAATCTATCTAAAGGGTGTTACACATTAATTTGACAGCTAGTCAGAAGATAAACACTGGAATGGAAAGAAACACTAAATTAACTTTATTTGCAACTTTATTAACTTTATTAACTTTATTTATTTCCTCAATGATTCATTGTTTCATTGCAAGTTCTTACAAATCTACATTCTCATGAGATCAAGTTTAAAAAATGTTGTATAGATTGTGAAAATGTTGGCCGAAGGAAAACACGTGATGTCGTACATGTCTCATAGTCTAATTCCAGCTGAGGAGAAAATCAATCACTGATCCTGCTAACCAGCAGCAGTGACATTACTGTCCTGCTGACGCTGCACTCAGGTTGGTGTTGTGCTGACAGAGACGGCAGCTGACGCCTAACAGAGTCGTCTTCCAGTCTAAAGGGGACGATGTGGTTCTGACAGAGAGCTGAATTACAAAAAGCAATTATTTACATCATACGTTATCATATTTATTTGATTAAAATATGTTTTATTCTGTCCTGTCAGAGTTTTATTGTGTTTCACATGAAAAAAAAAAGAGAAGGTGTTTAGCACTAAATGGCAGCTGCATGAATAACAATTTTCTCCAGCAGGAGTAATAAACTAGAATAATACTAATGTTTGGACACATCATGCATCATTAAATTAGCTCATTTGAAAATATCTTGTCCTGATTTTTTCCTTTTTTTGTATGTAGGGAGGAGGAGAGGCGCGTTCTTTTTTTCTCCTGTCGGTTTTGTTTTGTTTGTGTGTTGTTGTTCTTTTTTTTTCACTTTTATGTGTTGTTTTGTTACTGTTAAAGTAAACAAAAAATCTGGTGGTATGCAGCATAAATGCAATACCTGTCCTGCCTTTGCCAATAAAAAAAAGAGTTTTAAGAAAAACGAGATATTTGAAGGATATAATTACACCTCATTTGCATCATAATTGTCTGAGCAATTTGAGTCACAGATTTGCATGTTTCATTTGTAACTCTTCTATAAAAATAAATTGCTCACTATTGATGAGGACTCATTGTTCAATGTTCTTTTTAAATCACTTTCTTTGATTTTGATTTTCTATCACTAACATTAACATTTCTTGTGGTCTTTCAGAGTTGTTGACAGAATATATAATAATATATATATATATATATATATATACATATATATATATATTAATACCACAGACATGGATCCCCAGTGAAAATGTCCAGGCTACTGTGAGTAAGTATGAAAAATTAATAACACAATGTTATTAGCAAATGGTTATAAAAATGAACTATGCAGGTGATCTGAAAAAAGTCATTAATGTTCAAGTTATTTAACAAATTCATACATTATTCATTAAAATATGTTTTTCTGTATTCATCGATAATAAATGCTGTCGATCATATTACTTGTCATGTCCATTACAATGCACTACTTAAGGTGGTAATTTATGATTCAACACGATAAGTAAAGTATGGAGCTTTTACCCTTCAATCAGACAGCTTTATAATGAAGGACGCTGACATCAGCTGTTTGTCCGCTGCAGTACATGGAAGTATACACGGAGTGGTAACTTTACACAGCACAGCACAAAACAAAGTAACAAAGTTACTCAAGGTACATGGATGAGAAACTATTTGAGGCTGGTGTCAGAATAAAAGCAGCAGGTGTGATTATGTGACAGTCAGGAGATGTGTGTGGCAGAAATACAGTCGTGTAACGAGGCTGTAAATACAGGGATCAATATTTCAAGATTCTTGTAACGTATATTTAGTTTTGCATGAGCAAAGATATGAAATATGAAATACAGTTTTCATGTTTTCTGAAAATGTATATGAGTATAGTGGGAGTATTTCTGTACAGTTTAGCTGATTACCTTGGTATGTTGGATTCTCACAATATCACAGGATTATGCGAGATTCACGGAATATGATCGCACGTAAATCCATCTTGTATTGTGTTTGTGAGGAGCTACTGGGAGCTATACGGTCATGGTTTAGGTGTGTGTGACACGGAGAGGCGACTGGTCCTTCAAAACAACAATGGCGGCTCCCAAAGGAGCGGATCCAAATCTTCAAAACTTGTCATTTTCAGCGTGCAGCTTGATAGCTCGGAGGCTGTATTTTGTTCCCAGTAGTGAAGGGCAGACTGCCAGATAATCATCTGACGACTCCGTCACTTGGCCGTTTCTTTCACTCTGCCCTCGTCTGCAGGAGAAGACTTGAAGACAGCGCTCCTAGAGGCAGGAGAGATGCAGCACCTGCAGGCACACGTCATCAGCATGCGACAACAGTGCTTCTGTAAATGGTCTCACTAAGTTCTGCACTGCAGGTTTAATGTGTCTCACTACTCAGGTGGGAAGAGACGCTCCTGAGAGTCGACCCTGTGTTCCTTTTATTTCTTTAATACCATGTGTGTACACCAGTTTCACAGGTTTACACACTACTGCAGGGCCCCGGACCTCCATGTTAAAATTACATTTCAAATGTTGTCCAGACCATGACAGAGAGCAGGAGTTTGTTTCGGGCCCCGGGGAGGCCAGAGTTGGCTCCCATGACGGTGATAAATGTCAGTATAATGTTCTATTCTATTCGTTTCTAGACTCAGCTTCACTTTTCCCCGTCAGAAGGTTTAACTGTACCTTGGTCCAATAATATTTATTTTAGTTGTTTGGTTTTTTAAAAATAATTTGGTTAAACTGAATTTTTATCGAAAGGCGAATTTTAATTTGTGAGCACATTTAATGCGTTGTTTTTGTTGTTTTCTTTTAATCAAAGGAAGAAAATCAAACTTGAAATGGCATTGCACAGACCTGGGAGTCCTTCTTAATTAACAAGATGCAATGCAAAGTGTTCCATTGGGATGTTGGTTCATGCTATTGGAAACAAGTCGCACATTTACTGCAAAGTATATTGAGTTGTAAACGTCCAGTTTTACCTCATTGTAAATGTTCTCTGTTGACAGTGAGATCTGAGGGTGTGTCGTCCCACATCTCAGTACCTGTAATGTACCTGTAACCGTCTCGGGACGATGTGTTTTTAGTGACACGACATACTGTGAAGTTATTCTTCAGTGATTACAACCGTCAGACAGATTCACGATTCACACTGTTTACAACACAAAAAGTTTTTAGTTATTTTTCTCAGCTCAGTGTAATCGAGCAGTGCCTGGTATTGTGCGGATGCAGCGCACCCATTTCAAGATGCGTCTCCATGATTATTTTCCTCCTTTTCATGAGCAGAGCTTCACAAAGAAGTTGCTCATTGCAGTTTCACACGTTATGAGTTTTGATATGATTGATGGATGGTTGTCAAGTTTTATCAACATGAAACACCAGATGGAAGCAATATCCGTTGTTTCACAGGTGATTATGAGAGCGATTGCTTTCCTCTCTACCTGCCCAGAAGTAAAGGAACAATGATAGACAAAGTGTACGACCAAATCATGCATCAGTCGTCCACACTGAGTAACTGAAAACTGCTCAGCTGCCCAGATTATGATTTACTTTATATGCAATGCATTGAAATGCATTAAACCAACTTTACTTTGACACATTGTGTTGATAAAAGTGTGAAACACAACATACTGTGGAGTGTGTGTTCTGTGTGCAGCATGCAGAGCATCACAGTAACACAGATCTGCCTCCTCTGTTTGTGACTGCAGACCTGTGACATAACGTGACACACAGTGGAGAGAGACAGAGAGCAGAAGATCAGGTAAATCCCCAAGACAGGGTCAACATGGATCAGAGATTCACTGGTGCTCCTCACTGGTACCTTTGTGTCTGCATACGTTTTCAAGGCAGATGTAATGTTGGGAGGTTCCATATCATCTGTTAAAGTATAGCATAGAAATGTTACTATTATGGATCCCATCCATTCACAAATGTGACATGGGAGAGCACTATTAAAGGGATATGTCCAAGGTAGGGCTGGAAGACGAGGGTCTGCAGCTGCGTCAGGACAGAATCGATGCACATCGAGGGAATAAATGGGCCAATCACTCAGACGGTCAGCTGTATTGAGCGGGTGGCAACAGGCCACAGGCTCATAATAGTTAAGAGACACATGAGAGAGTGCAGATTATATGAATTATGAGACCATGCTACCACTGTACATTACAGGTGAGGGTTGTACGGCGGCCCTGAGAAGTCAACGTGCTGCAAATCGAGAAAACAAAACCAAATACAGAAACGCAAGTAGGTGACGCGGCAGCAGAAACTGTTTACAGGTTCAGGTTATTTTATTTGTACACGGAGGCAGAGAGAGTCACACATTCTTAAAAACAACTTAAAAACAAAAATCACATACAACGTAGACAAACATGAAACGTGAAAAGTGCTCAAGAGTTTCAATCCACCTCAGATGGCAAAAATCAAGTCCAGTTTCAGGATGCAGAACAAGAAAGTTTTGCAGGAACAGCTGAGTATCACACACTGTCACACACTGTCACACACTGTCACACTGTCACACACCGTCACAGGGGACAGAAAAAAATGACGCACATGGCTAGGACACGCTTGTTGCCATGGTGATTGGCTTCTTAAGTTACTGAAGTCGGCTATCCATCAGTTGGAAAATTAGCTGAAATGTTTATTTTAATATTAATTTAAAATGTTCCTGAATAATATTTATTTATTAAATTAGCAGAAAACATTCTATATTGCGATCGTTGTCTGTACAGTGAAGGAGACGTGACGCTGTGTAGATATCTGTTGTTAAACTAACTGCTTTTTATTAATCTGCCAATTCAAATAATCAGACAAAATACAAACAATTATTAATTGTGGAACACGTGTTGACTTTCTATAATTACTTTCAGAATTGTAAATATGGACACGACATGACGGCGTGACTCTTTTATAATTCTTTACATTCTATATTCTTATTGAACTTTCACAGTAGCTACATTATACTCCATTTCTAACAACTTATACATTTGAATTATACCAAGGTTGTATGTTTCAAACATGAGTCAAGAAGTCATTAATCTAACTGCCAGGTAATCAAAGGCTTAAGTACAGACATTGTTCAAGGTTTGACCTTCGAGAGTCCAGGGTTACTAATCATTATGTCAGTGGATTAACTGCATTATTCCTTTCAGTACGATGCTTTTCCTCCAAAACCATTTCCCATCAGCTCTCCTGTCAGTTGAAAAAAAATAAAAAAATTGCAGTGAAAAACAGATTACATGACTCACTATGCAACAAAGCTTTTGATGGCCATAGAATCTAGGTGCTATACATGCTTAATTATTCATCTGCTGATGAAGGTACATTTTGTGGCAGACTGGCTGCATTTTATGTTTCCTCAAGTATATATAATGATGGTAAAGTCAACAAATACCCAAATCAAGTGTCACTGGGCAAAGATTCCATAATAACCTTTCAGCATATTGTAATTCAAGTGGTCTGAGAGAAACTAGACTCCTGCACCTCGTCTTGGCTCTGTTTCAGGCTTGAGAAAATCTAGGTCGTGACGGACAAACTTTGGGCCAATCACAGCCTCATTTCAGAGACAGAGCGTTCCTATTGGCTGCGCGTGCATGTGACTTTGGTAAAAAGAAGCCAACGGATAATTCAAGGTTAAACTATTATATAAGACTTTATTGTCTTCCATGTATATTCAGTGCAGTACAGTTGTACATGGAGGAACGATTGTATTGTTAACTGCTGTGAGAACACTGAGCTGCTCTGCTGGGGTTAGCCTTTAGCCTAGCCGCCTCGTCTGCCATGTTTACGTCTCCTCTCACACCACCTCCACCTTTTTTCAGATAACAGCGTTAGCGTGCTACGAGACCCAGATCGAGACCGAAGCCACGACAGCTCCTCCTCCTGCTGTTGTCATCCCAGTGAGGAGACGCGGAGGAGGTGTGAGAGGAAACCTACAGACGAGTGAAGAACGACATATTTGGATGCAACATAAAACTATGCGCTTTCGTATGAATTTGTCTCTGACATTAAGAAAACAACATGAGCAGTTTTACTACAAAATCATGCATGCACTTCAATAACTGCTGTATTTTTTAAATGGGCCTACTAATTATACACACAATTCTAATTAATATTATTAATTTAAGGGAGGGGTTTACTGAGGGCTGTATTATAATGTCCCAGGGTGAGCAGACGCTAATTAGAGTCGTTCACCCCTCCACCACCCTCCACCACCCTCGACCCCCGACTCCCGACCCTGACCTCCACCCCCTCGTCGGAGGTTCGTATCTGACAATTGACTGAACAGGTGAATGCGAACTTCACAGGCTATACATTGTCGGGAATTGCAGGCGTTCACTGGGCCGAAGATCCGTTTTTTCATGCAGTGATGCTTCAATGCATACAGATTAGGGTCATTGCTAGTGGTGCGCTGTGACTGTGAGTACACTATGTGTATCAGGTCCGCCAATATGCTGCACAGCTTTCAGAGAAGGCCATTGAATCATGGGACACCAGCGGGGGATTGAGAAAGGGCAGCTTCTGCATTGATTCTGACAAGAGCTGCGTTAGACATTTGCCTGCTGAGGCTCAGGTTTTCTGGCTGACAGACGGAGATATCTGTGCTCTGTTTTACACTGTGTGTTAAGCAAATTTATATCACAAAGCATTTTCTAGAGATATGCACCAAAGCATCAGCCAACAAACAATGTAACAGATATTTCAGACTAATGTTTGCATTTGTATTTGATTAGAATAATGTGCACAGCCCGTTCTCAGTCCCAACTAGTCAAATACGGCAACTTGCTCACAGGTCACCCTCTGACGTCTGTATGAGACGCACCAGGCTTTCAGCTAACTTCAGTGTAAACCCATCCGCACCAATGTTAGAAGCTCAGAGCCACTGCTCAACCGCGGTGCTGTAAAACGACATAGAGCGACGTAGTCCGTCCTTAACGCCACAAACGTAAGTTATGTAAAACATCGGTTTTATTTTAAAGTGACACCAAAGCGTCCTGACCGATCTGCATTTGATGAGCTGGGAGTGAGAATGTATAAATGAGTAAACTGTCAATTACTGCCTGGGATGGTTTTTGCCAATTACTTTGACAAACATGGGGACCAATCAATGGCAGGCTGATCTGAATGAACATTTGTTTTTCCTCTCACAGAGTGCTGTGGAAAGACTTCACTGCATCCCACAGCTCAGAGCATCCTCTCACAGCTGTGGGCCTAACAAGAGCAGAATCAAGACCAGAAATGCTGGAGTCATGGATCAGCAAATCTATTCTCCTCATTTCAGACTCCCTCTGTAGATCAGAAAACTGGACTAAGTGCCAGCATGGCAGAGCAGGTCCGGGAGCACGGGGCCACCTCTGCATCATCCAGCCCTGCAGGACTTCACTGATGCCGTCTCTGGGGAACACAGTATCGATAGCCGCGGGGCTGGATCCTCTTAAGTTCACATTTCTAGACTGAATATGTCACAAGGGGCTTGACAAGGCCTGTCCCATTTCAAAGGCGGCTCCAAATGCAGCTGAGAAATATAGCCTTCTTTTGCCAGAATTTGGAGGACACAGTCAGTTTATCCTTTTCAGCCTCCAGTATCCCACAATCGATTGTCACTGACTGAATTCTTCCACTGTCTAACAAATCACACAATCACGTTGTATTTGCCACATGTTTGCATTCAGATGGTGATTTGTCATCAGTAAATATATCAAATAAACTCATTAAAAAGCAGGATGTAAATAATGGAAGCCGGGCATGCTTTAATATTTGTTTTTGTTAGCAGCCTGGATATGCTGCTTATCTCAGGGAGCATAAATGTAATCTGCCAGTTATCCAAACATCAAATCTTTTTCATGCTGCTGTAAACTGTATTAACTGGAATTTTCCCACCAATGTATGGCAGCTCAAACCTGGAAATATTTCACTTTAAATGTTGACAAAGAACAACCTGAAAACACTGTTTGTTTTGGTCACTGCAGCACCAGCGTAGACTCCAGGTCTTCCACAGGACCCTGACCTGGGCTCAGTCCTGTGTCCAAGTTGTGACCCAGCAACTGCATATTATCACCAGGGACATACGCTGTCAACTTGTTATTCATGTTTGCAGTCTCAAAATCGCATCTATTAAGGTCAGACTCAAACAAAAGCAACACATGCTGAAAACAAAACACGTTTTTCATCTCACGAATTTCCAGATCTGCCGGTAAGAAGTGTGACTCTCAGACAGAGAGACGCAGCAGCACACTATCTGAATCAAAGACTGGACTTTATTTATACTCCATAACTCTTCATTCTATCTATCTGTCTATAGATCTATGTATCTATCTATCTATCTATCTGTCTGTCTGTCTGTCTGTCTGTCTGTCTGTCTCTCTGTCTGTCTGTCTGTCTGTCTGTCTGTCTGTCTGTCTGT
>JAOVVB010083072.1:0-13592 GCA_028570985.1 Heterobranchus longifilis
AAAATGTTCTTCAGGCTGGTTATAATAACTCTGCTTCACATCAGGCTCATCACATCACCCTGTTGCTATAAATACTATGCCATGAAAGTTTAATTAATCACTTACTGTAGATTTCAGTTTTCGGTTCACCCAGTTAAATAATATTCAATATTGATGAGCTTAGCTAAAATTTGCCAGTTAGCTTATGATATATATTATTATAAACTGTTATATTAGCTTTTTCTTTGTAACCCTTAAAAGCTCTAGATAAATTAACTAAAGCTCTGTTATTATTTTATTCACCTTAGGCTGTGTTAATTTGTCTCACTGTTATAACATTGTGTGATAAGAGACTGAATTTGGTTATACAATCTTGCAATAAAATGTTACATAAGATGCTTGATTTCACCAATGATCTAGGCAAATAGATTTCCCTTTAGTTATAATAAGAAACAAAAACTATATCACTGCTAAGCATGTACATTTGAACATGATCCCTTTATGGCTGCTAAACAAAACCTGCATATTTTTATTTATATAAATATAAATCAATGTAAAATTCATAATGATCCAGAGCTGTACTGTGCATGTGATATGTATCTCGATGGTGTGCAGAATATAAATAATTTGTAATATGATAAATAATGCACTACATGAAAGCAATTGAGTGCTTCTGCTGCTGCTGATGTGCTCCCTGTAATAGCATTTGGAAAAGCATTTACAAATCTGAAAGATTTAAGATGATGCACAGAAAATAATCCTGTTTAAATAAAGAGCATGATGCAATGGTGTACTATTGTTGGAGATGAAGGAAAGAATAAATGGCTTTGCTGGGACAGGGGATGCTCTGGCAAATTTATACATGAGCTCCCTCTACTGGATGACTGAGATTCTGAATAAAATTAGAAAAGTGTGCTGATCAGCCAGGGGAAGATTTGTACTAGCATGATTTTTATGCACATTTGTAAACCATAGAAGATGTACTTTTTTCAGATTAGTTGTGTTTTTCATATTAAATGTTGCTTTGAGTGCTTGCATTCTGAAAAAGCCGTTTCTTTGCCCTACAGGTTAAGTCCATCTCTAGAAATTATCAGTGTCCCCACACGGGCCTGGTTTTGCCGGAAACCCGTTCACCGGCTAAGCGGGACCCAACGCACCAACTATGACCTGAGAGAACGTATCTGCATCGGCAGCATGACAGCCATGGAGACGGCCGTTTATCAGAAAGTGCCCACGGATGAAGCCGAGGCTCAGATGCTTGCCACTGTTGACCTGGATGACATGAAGAGTAAGGCTCGCAGGTTACAATATTTGTGCTGCATTAGCAACCGGTTGTTTTTAATATATCTATATGGAAAAATATCTACATGTATACAGTATGTGTTTTTTTTTTCTTTTCTTTTTTTAATCAGTTTCACCTGCTTATCTGGTTTCCTGTTTAAATTTCAATCTTTTCTTATAATTATGAACAGGTGAACATGATTCGTAGTGTCAACCATGTTATGCCAGTGAGTAGAACCTGCAACTAAACTACTAACTAGCTAGCTAAGTTTCACTGAAGAAGGTAGTGACAACTAATTATCTACTCATATAGAGGTATGTATACAGGTCATCGGCGCTTGACCCTCACTCCTTTATGTGCTTCTTCCCAAAACTGTTGCAGCAAAGCTGAGAGCACAAAATTGTATATTATGTCACTGTATGCATTTTAATTTCCATTCACAGGAATGAGGGGGCACTAAAAATGTTGACAATGCATGGCAGTGAAACTGTGTACAAAGCAAGGTCCTTGAAGACATAGTGATCCTAGGTTGGAGTGGAAAAATTTAGTGACCTGCACCGATGATGAAATGGCATGCCGACTGCATCCTAGGTTTCCTCACCTGAAAAAAAAGTTCCCGACTTCACAAATGCTCATGTGGATGAACAGGCAATCCCACACTGCATTTCAACTTTTTAAAATGTTTTCCTTCCCATAAGAGTATTAAAGCAGCAAAGGGCGACTGTATATGAAACGAGATCAGAAATGCTGATCTGGTTGTGACGTGTCCACAACCTTTTGGCCATATATTATATGATCATTACCATTTTGGTGATATGAGGTTCTGCCCCTTGAAAATATCTCCCAATCATCAAATAAAAAAGCCAGTCATCCTGCGCTCTTGCATTCACCCCAAAGTCTGAGTAGGACACAAAATTATGTGTCTCTAATATTTCTTCTAATCTTTAACAATTTGAGTCCTAGAATATGGCTGTGTCATCATAGGAGAAAAACTTCATGAAAGGTCATCAGCTGACTTCATTTTATTGACACATTACCTTGCTGAGCCTAGATTCAATTCAATTCAATTTTATTTGTATAGCGCTTTTAACATTGGTCATTGTCTCAAAGCAGCTTCAGAAAATCAAAAGAAAATTATGGAAATGTGTATAAAATTTGAGAAAAGGTGTATAAACCATAATGCTCAGATTGTCCCTGATGAGCAAGCCAAGGGTGATGGTGGCAAGGAAAGACTCCATGAGATGGCAATAGGAAGAAACGTTGAGGAGAACCAGACTTAACAGGAAATCCTTCCTCTATATGGATAGCAGATTGCAGGAATTGTTTTGCAGATTCTGTATACTGTGTGTGAGGCAGCTGGAAGTTCAATATAACCTAGTTTGTTAACAGAGGCTAGGGTAGACTGTAGGAAATTCCAGTCCTCAACTGTTGAACGACCGCAGTCACAAGTCCCATAGAACAGCTGTCTGCATCAGCCGAGGCCAGGACTGTCTTCATGGTAAAGTGGAACTGTCCCCAGTCACCACACAAGCAGACCACGTGGTGGATTGTTACATGTCAGAAGACTGGCTAGATATGTGGGAGCCAAACCATTTAAAGCCTTGTATATATAAGTAGTGCTAGTTCGTAATAAATTCTAAACCTAACAGGTAGCCAGTGCAGGGATGATAATATTGGAGTTATATGATCATATTTTCTTGATCTGGTAAGAACTCTGGAGGCTGCATTTTGGACTAACTTTATCTTGTTTATTGAGGATGCAGGACAATCACCTACAGTAGTGTAGGTAGTGCATTACAGTAGTCCAGTCTGGAGGTCATGAATGCATAAACTGCCTTTTCTGCATCAGATACAGATAAAATGTTTCTACGCTTGGCAGTATTTCTAGGGTGGAAGAAGGCTATTTTTGTAATATTAGAAATATGTCTCAACGAACAAGCATTACATCCAGGTCTTTTACTGTCAAGGTAGTAATAATAATACATCCTTCTAAATGCACACTGAATTGTAAGAGCTTTTGTGTACTGTTTTTTTAGACCAATAAGAAATATCTCGGTCTTATCTGCATTTAATAATAGAATATTATCGGTCATCCAGTCTTTTAAACCTTTGACACACTCAGTTAATCTAGTCAATTTGTAGTACTTCATTTGGTTTTGATGAAATATATTACTGGGTATCGTCAGCATAGCAATGGAAACTAATCCCATGTCTTCTGATGATGTTACCCAAGGGACGCATGTACAGTATATTGAGAACGTCTCGGGTTACTTTGCTGTAACCCTGTTTCCTGAAAAAGCGGGTACGAGATTTAGCCGATTTAGCCACCACTGAAACCACTCTAGGAGTGGTGAAGTTACCTCCTGGCCTAGCTTGGACTCCTTTAGAGTGCTATAATGGATCCGGCGCGTGCAGGAGACAGCTGTGCCCGCATTGCGGTCGGATTCCGCATGACACTCAACGTCATACCTCGTGTAGGAAGGAGGACGCTTTCTGTGGCGTTAAGACTCCACCCTAAGAAAATGAGGTGAGCTAGGGCGACGTGTTGACGCCGAATGGCTCTGTCTGGGAGGGGAACATGTGCTATGGCCCCTTTTACCAGCAAGCCTGTGATTTTGAATTAACAGAGGTGCTCACTGTGGTTTCACGGAAGTGGAAAACCCACGCCGTTGAAACACAATGATTGAATCCTGTAGCCAGGGAGACATGCTTGGCAGTAGCTTACACGCTGCCAGCTTCTCCGAAGGGGCGGTAGCTTTGTCGTTTAGCTAGGCGGAGGAGTGGTGGTGATGGTGGTGGCTGTTAGGTGTTCGGTGTCCTGAAACACGACAGGAGGGAACCGAGCACCTAACACTTTGTCGGAAACCGCTGTCTCCCGAAACACCAGTGGCGGCGGGAATTGAACACCGGTCTCCTGAGGGTGCTGGTCTTCCACAGTGCTTCGTACCTAAAGAGACATACCTGGCAGTAGGTTCCCCGCTGCCGGCCTCTCTAAAAGGTGCACAAATTTTGACACTTCGGCTAGGTGGGTGTGTTAGATGTTCGGCATCCTGAACATGGGAGGAAGGGACCGAACACCTAACATTTCGCTGGAGACCGCTGCTCCCCGAAACACCAGTGGTGGCGGAGATTGAACCACGGCCTCCTGCCAGTGCTCAGCTCTCAGTAGGTCAGTCTGGTATGCCTGCAAAGCCATTGTGTGCAGGACAGCACCAGGCTGACCCGCTGCCTGAAAAATCTTCTCCCACCAACGAAGATGTTAGTCTACACGCTTGGTGGGGAGTGTGGATTTTTCCCGGGAGGATGAGCTCCCAGGAGAGAGATAGCCCGCAAGCGTCTCTCTGATCTGGGACATCATCATAAAGGACCGCGCTTTCATCAATGACATTGGAACAAATCGATGTCAATAGCACAAAAACACGGGATAAATACGGCTTATTCCATGAAAGAGTTAACTCATGGAGGTCGCCAGGAAGGGGAGGGGCCATCATTGAGGCCCCTCCTCCGGCCACCCGACAGAAACCTGTCGTCTAACTTTGAGCGTTTGGGGGATTTATTTTATTTATTTATTTTTACGGCGAATCGAGGTGTACGCGTTAGACCGCGCGTTACCACCTCTAACAACAACTAACACACTGGCTCATCACTAGAGGAGCGCTCTGAAGTGATAGTTTCCATCTCCGCGGAAGCGAGAGAGAAAGTTCTTCCCCCCTTCAAAAGAAGCGGCGAAGCGCGTTTGAGAAGTGGAAGGTAAAAGGCTCATGATCCGGCGAGAGAAAAGGAAAATTCTGTCTCGTGCGCTTCCGCCACATATGCACGCGAAAATGCGTCGCGGCTCGCGGTTTCGTTTTAAAAACGGCGAACCCGAGAGCTAAAGGACTTTAATAGGGAGAAATCGCAATACTTACCTGCTTCCTCCAGCCCGAGATAGCATGCTCTTCCCCCAAACACTGAAAACAGAAAGCGAGGAGATCGCCCTCGGCGAGCTACTCTTCTACACGGAGGGACGGACTCGTGTCTAACTCGAAACGTTTTCCATAGCGCTTTCGCGCAGCATCGAGTATAGCTTTTGAAAGGGAACAACAAAGCCCAAGAACGTGGTGGAAGATGTGTGGAACTCACACTTTTCTGCCTTGACTAAGAGCATCTGTAGAACCTGACGAACGTGATGCCGGTGCTCCTCCAGGCCTTGAGAGAAAATAAAAATGTTGTCCAAACACAAACACAAATGAATTAAGGAATTTACGGAGGATGTCATTAATGAGGGATTGGAGACGGCGGGGTGTTGGTCAGACTAAAAGGGACCAAAAAATACTCATATTGCCCCATAGAGGTTTTGAAGGCTGTCTTCCATTCCTCACCCTCCCAGATACGGACGAGGTGATAAGCATTTCGTAGATCCAGTTTCATGAAGGTATCAGCTCCCTGGAGCAGTTTAAAGGCGGTGGCCATAAGTGGAAGTGGGTAGCGGTTCCTGACAGTGACCTCTATAATCAATACAGGGGCGTAGGAACCAGTCTTTTTTCTTCACAAAGAAGAATCCTGCCCCTGCAGGGGAGGAGAACGGACGGATGAATCCTGCAGCAAGGGCTTCTGTGATGTATGTGTTTGTGACAACTCTCTCTTAGTGGGTTAAGGAGTATAGTCAACTTTTTGGTGAAGTACCTGGGAGGAGATCGATAGGGCAGTCATATGGTTGATGTGGTGGGAGTGACATGGCCTGGGTCTTGCTGAAGACCTGCTTGAGATCGTGGTACTCAGTGGGAACATTGGAGATATCTGGGGTTTCCTCTGGCTTGGCTGGAGTGGGGAGTGAGTGAAGCGAAGAGTGAAAGCATGATGTGGCACAAGAGGGGTTCCAACCCGTGATGACAAGCTTGTGATTTATGTGATTAAAAAATGTGATTTATTTATAACAAAGAGACAAATCTCCTGAGAATGATTGCCCGATGACCTTAGAGTAAGTGGAACTGTTCTGTGCATGATGGCTGGGATAGGACTCCCATCTAGGGCCTGGACTGCCAGCAGAATGACCATAGATGTGCAAGGGATCCTGAAAGCCCTGACTGTAGCGACACTGATCAGGTTCCGGTCAGAGCTGGAGTCAACAAGAGCCTAAATAGGGTGAGCTTGGCCGTTAATGATTAGCGTTATGGAAAGCAAGAGGCAAGGTTCTGGGAGTCTGTCAGGAGGACCGCCTTCTAGAGCTTCCAGTTTGACTATAGGGCGCCTCCTTTTACCGGGCAGTACTTGAGCATGTGACCTGAGCCCCAGCAGTAGAAGCTGGCCCTCTCCAGGTGGCGGCAGCATCTCTCCTCCTTGGAGATGCGGGTCCTGCCCAGCTGCATGGGCTCCTCCTAATTGCTCTGAGATGCAGGAGAGGACGGGCGGGGTGTCCTGGGGGGAGGCGATCTTCTGGAGGGGGGTGATCTCCGGGTTAGTCGTCTAGAACGAAGACGTGAGTTAATCCTCCCCGCAAGATCCATGCATTTGTGGAGGTTAGAGGGAAGCTCCCTAGAGATTAGCTCATCCTTGAGTGCCTCCAACAGCCCTTCCAGGAAAACGCTGGGGCTCTGTCATTCTATCCATTTGAAGCCGCTATGGTCCAAAACTCAATGGCATAGTCATATTTGTAGTGCGATCCTTAGCAAAGGTGCTGTAGTTTGGTCCCGCCTCCCTGCCGAAGTGAGATCGGACAAAGACTCTCTTTATCTCTCCAGAAAAGTCCTCGAAACTCTCGCAACATGGGTCATAAGCATCCCAGAGGGCTGTGCTCCACTCCCGGGCCCTACTGAGCGTGATTATGTAGGCCACCCGGGATCTTTCTGAGGAGAAGGTGGAGGCTTGAAGCTCAAAAATCAGAGAACACTGGGATAAGAAGGATCTACATGTTCCTGGTTCTCCTCTGTGGGAGAGGCTGGGCTCTCGCAGGAACTCTGGGGTTGTGCTCCGAGCTGTACGCGCCTGGAGGCACTGCATCTGGGCAGTGACATTAGCAAGTGTCTTCCTGGTGGTGAGGAGTTCCTCCTTTCCAAGGTGAGCACCTTGATTCTCCAGCGCCTGCCTCATTCTGTCCAATCCTGCTGGATCCATAGTGTAGCCAGATGATTCTGTCAGAAGCGTGGCTCTTGGGTTAATAGATGGATCCAGACGCAGGTGCAGAAGCAGGGCGTGAGTAGCTTTTGATCGAGCTCAGTAGAAGCATGGCTTTTAAAGCATGTGCGCGAGCTCGGAGCCGTGAATCCGTCAGCATTGGAACCGTGCCAAGATCGTGGAGCAGAGTAGTAATCGAGGAGGAGAGCACGCAGGGTCAGAGTCGTGAAATCCGTCAGCGTGACGTCAGTATAATAGCGTGAAGAAGAGCCATAGTTGAGAGAGCGCGAGCGTTGGGTCGAAAGCCGTGAAATCCATAAGCGTGGTGCAAATACTGAGACATGAAGATGAGCCATAGTTAAAAGAGTGCGGGCGTGGGTCAGAGCTGTGAAATCTGTGAGCATGGTGTCAAGGCCGAGATGTGAAAATGAGCCGTAGTCGAGAGAGCACGAGCGTTTTTGTGAAGCAAAAGAGGAAACGAGAAACGACAAAAACCTGGCAACGTGAAAACAATCAAAATAAACGTGAGAGAATTGGGTTAGGGCACTCAATAATCTGGCAAAGAGACAGCATGCTGCGCTTCCTTTTAATCAGAGGGAAATCAGCGCCGGATGAGAAACCAGTGTGCAGAAGGGGCGGTCCGAGGGCGTGGGAGGTGACATGACAGCATAGGGAAAACAAGCCCGCGTGGTGAAGAGCATGAAAGCGTGGGAACGGAAATGTCAAGAAGCGGAAGCAGTCCTTGATGTTGATTGAATGTTGTTGTTGATTGAAACCAAGCTGTAAGATTCCCATGCCTTACAGCCTGCACATATTTATTTGTAAAATATATAAATCCCTCTCTAATAAGATAAATCCCTCTCTAACCCCTGATCAAGGCCATTACTTGGTGTGTGGAACAAGGGATTGCACACCCTACATAGTGCACTAGCTTTTTATTTAACCTTATTTGGGATTCGGAAGTATTAAAAAAAAACATTTATTTGAACCAACTACTTCAATGGGCAAAAAATGGGAGACAACTTTGTTTTAAATATTATTTATAGTTTTTATTATTATTATTATTATTTATTATTATTATTATTATTAGGTCCAGCAAGCCCTGTCTCATGAGCCGGGGCCTAGTGACGTATCTCCTAACTGCCAGACTTAGAGGAAAAATCTGTCCCTGGAGTAAGGTGCATGGCCTCCCAGGATGTCTACTCTTGGAGCATGTTTCTGCCCTGTGTGGAGTACACCCATAACACCCAAGTCTTGTCATCTACCGGTTTGTCTCCCCCTTCCAGTGCTGCCTGGGGTATCAACCATCCTTGTTCCCATCTCAGGAGGAGGAGGTCAGAATCCCATTTGCCCAAGCTTTCGTCTGTTGTTGCAGAAAAACCCTGCTGCAAGCTAAAAAGATGCTATTACGGGTCAGCAGAAGTTACAAGGGACAAGCTGATTGCAGGCGCTCCCCCTAAGTACAGAGTGGGGCAGAGGATCATGCTCATTCCCCAAGACATCATAAATTCTCTTGCCATTACATTGGCCTTTCACCATTACTAAGATTGTCAACCCCTGCACTATTAACCTCAACTATGCGGCAGATCAACCCCAAGTTTCACGTGTGCCAGTTACGGCATCTTGCCTCATGTCCATTTTTTTCTAACATTGCAAACATCATCTGTGCTTGGATTCTCGTTCATGACATTTGACATATAGCAGTTTGATTTAATTTACTAGCAGTTGCTGGTTTCTGTGTTTTTCTTTCAGTTTGACCAAAATTGTACAAATCACTCAGCAAATAAAAAAATGAAAATTACAGAAAAATCTGTAACTTTAAAGACAGTGTTAGCGTCACTAGCTGTTGCTCTGGCAACAATAAAACCAGAAACCATATGAAAAAAAAATAAGTTCCTAAAATGTGGATTAAGTGTAATGCTCTGATATTAATTGAAGTTTAGTAAATAATAAATATATATCAGTAATGACAAATCAGTTACCTACCAACAACCTAATTAATTGTATTTTTCTTCTAATTAATTGAAGTGTGATGTGTTAATGTACAGCAGTAATCATGTATGCCTTATAAAGTTGTTCTTTGTCCAGACTGTGTTTTCCTGTAACGTGTCTTGTGACTGTTCTGTCTTAATTAAATCTGAGCGCTCAACTCTCTTTATTAAAATGGGATGTAGCCATTTCACAAAGATTAATTAAAGCCCATTTCACAAAGATTAATTAAAGCACCAGGGGAAGGTTCTGTGGAGTAATGAAAGGAAAAGAAAAAG
This sequence comes from Heterobranchus longifilis, assembly GCA_028570985.1. NCBI lineage: Eukaryota > Metazoa > Chordata > Actinopteri > Siluriformes > Clariidae > Heterobranchus > Heterobranchus longifilis. The sequence goes on from JAOVVB010083072.1 coordinate 9,622, forward strand.
TGTTTTTTTCCCCTTTTAGCGGTCATGTAGGATCAGTGTGTAATTAGAAGGGATGAGAAAGAAATCAGAGCTGTGCGCAGATGTAATTTAGAACGCAGCACACAGTAATGAAGCTCTTAGACGTCGGACTGAAAAGGGTATGTGTTCTAAATGAGGGACGTGAAACTGACACAACACGCTGAGCCAGAGAGACAGGGGGGTGAAGTTCAGTTTGGGTGGAAATGTGAGTTATGATGAGAGCATCACAAAGAGTTGTGTGCATTTTAATATTCAGTAACAATGTAAAATTTTATTCAATTTGCTCTGCTGAATAATGAGCATGGAAATAAAAAAATAAAATCTAGAATTACACCGAAGTCTTTTACTGCTGCACTTAATGAAACAGAAAGGCCATCCAGAGTTACTGTGCATACTTCTAACAAGCTTACTTCTAGCTGCATGTGGTCCCAGTACGAGAACTTCTGTCTTGTCAGGATTAAGTAGAAGTTAATAAGAAGCCACTGTCTATGGCTTCAACGTGCTTCTGTGCTATGATAAGGCCTCAATAGGTATGTTAACATGATACATTTAAGGTATGTTATTCCTATGTAGATATAAAAATAGCTGCTGTGCTACAACTTTTTCTAGGATCTAGGAGATGCTAGAAAGATTTGCTATTGGAAAGATGACATGGCTTAAAGTCAGGTTTGTTAATTGGGGGTTTAATAACTGCTAGCTTAAATGATTTAGGAATGTAACCATTGCTGATAGATAGATAGATAGATTATTGATCTTGAAAGATACTTTAAACATCCCTCAAGGATAGTAACACTGTATACATGAGCTTACAGTTGCAAATCAAAAATCATGTCGAATGCACACTCAAAAAAAGAAGTACATATGTGGGAAATGATACATAAGTGAGAGAAAATATTCTATATACAGTAGATAGAAAGTATGAGATGATTATGTGCAACTATAGGTAATGAGGATAAATATTCAGTAAACAAAATAGGATAAAGTTAGATGTGCAATTGAGTTATGGTAGTGAAAAGTGACAGCAGTGCAAAACATGAGTGGGTGCAACAGTAAGATAATAAATGAAAGAAAAAAACTTAAATGAAAGTATTGAATCATATATAGTTAACAGGATAAACTTCTGGATTATGGACTGTGGATATCAAAGAAAGGAATGCTGGGAAACAGGGATGAATCATCACAACATCGTCATACACTGTAATTTTTATCTGATGGTGAACAGGTGGTCTAAATCAATTGTCACGTTTACAGGAAACACAAGTGAAAGTTCAGCTCAAACAAAATAAGGTGAAATCCAAGCCAAGTCTGATCAAAACGCTCCCAAACAATGACTTCAAAGAGCTCTTTGATACGGCCTCCATTAAAGTTTCCCGATTGAAGAACATCTTGGCTTTTGAGAGTCTTTATAGTGTTTTAACAAGTGATTTTGAGTTTATCTCCAAACACACACACACACACATACACACATCAATATTTACACACAACCACACACATTAAACCCTGATGTCACTGACTCAGTGTAGGCTGATGGACTGTAACTGGAGGAGAAAAGTGGTAGCTGGGGGAATCGTAATTACACAGAAACAAATTGGAGCCACAACATTTAATTTGCGCAGAATTTAAACATGCTATTATAAATCTTGCAAAGCTGTAGAGTCAATTTGATTTAATTTATTCTGTGCCTAATTCATTTAAAGTTACTTTAGTGGAAATTTCTGCATCAGTTTATTTGGAAATTGTTTAAAAAAGCACTTTTAAGAAAATAAATATTTAATGAGTGTGATTATGTACCAGTCTAACAGAGAAGGACAGGGAAATGCATTACAAGGACATTTTTTCTAAAACCTGTTCCTTACATGGTGCACAAAAAAAAAAGCCTTCACGCCTACTCGTCGATCCTCACTATAAACACTTCATCCATTTCTGTGGTATAATTAAACATAAAGCTTGTTTTTATTCCCTGAATGACACATTAAAAACTAGATTGCACAGAGATCACATGACGTGTCAGTCTGGGTTTTAGCTCCATTCCACACTGCTCAGCATGCGCTGTGATGTCTCATTCATATTTATTAAAGTTTCCTGTGATGTTCTCTCCCTCTCACTGAGAACATTTGATACATGAGATTAAACATTCATATGTTTGTCGCTTCACAAATACTCCTGACTTTAGCCACTCCCTACGCCTGACCCAGTAACCCTAACCCCAACTTCACTAACCTTAGACCTAACCTCAGTACCCCTAATTCCTCCCTCACTAACTCCAATCTCACCCTCACTCACCCTAATCCCAACTTCACGAACCTTAATCCTAACTTCAGTAACATTAATTATAACCTCAATAACCTTAAGAAAAAAAAAATCAAAGAACAAATTAAAAAAGATGATGTCAAAGATCTTCAAGACAAAAGGCGAAGTTTACTACAGCGTGACAGTAACAGAATACATGCAGCACTCTGGATTCAGTGGAGTCAAACTGAATACTAAGCAATTTCTGACTGAACATTTACACCATTTTACACAAACCTTCCTGCTCTTTATTTAAATGATTTTTTTTATGTAAAATAGATGAAACAATGGAGAGAGAACCTCCTGTTCTAACCTATCTGAATAGACCTGAAAGTCACATATCCTTTTAATCAGTATGGTTCTCAATGGCCCACTGACTATAATTTCTGAATATAAATTTCACTATAATTTCTTACACCACCCTCACTAACCCTAACCCTACTTCACTAACCCTAATCACAACTTGACTCAACTTTTGACTGGCAATCTCAATTTAAACCAATCACTAACCTTAAATCAAAACTCTGTAACCCTAACCCCTAACCTCAATATCTCTGAATCCTTACCTCAGTAACCATAACCACAACCTCAGTAACCCTATTGCTAGCCTCAATAATCCCAATCATACTGTCAGGAGCTCTAAATCTAACCGCAGTAAATTTAATCCTAACCTCAGTAGCCTAATCCTTAATTCAACAACCCTAATTCCAACTTCAGTAACCCTACTACCTAATCTCAATAACCCTAATCCCAACCTTAGCAACTCTACTCCTAACCTCATAAATCCTAATCCTAAACTTCACTAATCCTAAACCTTAACTTCAACAACCCTAAAACCAATCCGAGTAACCCTACTCCTAACGTCATAAACCCTACTCCTAAACCTTAACTTCAACAACCCTAAAACCAATCTGAGTAACCCTACTCCTAACCTCATAAACCCTAATCCTAAACTTCACTAATCCTAATCCTTAACTTCAACAACCCTAAAACCAATCTAAGTAACCCTACTCTTAACCTCATTAACCCTAAGCCCAACCTCAGTAACCTTACTCCTAACCTCATTAACTCTAATCATAACTTTGCTAATCCTAATCCTAACCTAAGAAATCTTAATCTAATTTTACAAAAAATTTAAGGCCTAATCCTTACCTCTGGAACACTGATCCTATGGCCAGTAATCCCAATCACGATTGGTATTTATGTAGAGATTGGTAAATGGTGATTATGTATATCAGCATAAATGCACTTTGATTATTAAACTCACCTCATTAAAAACTTTGAAAGAAAGCTCAGTCTTCTTTCGCCTCTCTAATTAAGACTTGTTCCTGTGACTCTGAGACGAAGTGGAGATCACAGACACCTCAACTCACTCCAGTATAATAAGGCAGCTGTGCTGTGACAGGAAGTGATTCTCCTTCACCAGATGGCTGGGTGACACTTTCAACAAATGACGAGATGCCGCCGCTCATGGTTTACGCTTCATCAGGAGTGTTTCCATGCAGAACAACAGCTTAAACACCTGTCTTCTTTGAGTTTGTATGTGTGTTTATTCCAAGATGCATAATGACACTGGAAAGTGGAGCATCTGCTTTTAATTCAATTCAATTCAATTCAATTTTATTTGTATAGCGCTTTTAGCAATTGTCATTGCCGCAAAGCAG
>JAOVVB010083097.1:0-13591 GCA_028570985.1 Heterobranchus longifilis
TAAACAACAGGACGTCACACAAATGGGCCGTAAGTGACACTCCCACACCGCAGGACGACCCTGCGGCGAATCGCCTGGTTGCGATTCTTGGTCTGAATGCAGCTTTTACTGTGGTGTTGATAAATCCATGGCACTGTCCCTGGTGCTGAAGTAGCAGACGGATTTGTAAATGCCACTTTTTCTCTGAGTGCCAGTCTTCTGTCAGGGTGGTTCGCTAGTCGTGGGTGAACAAAACAAACCAGTGGGTGAACAAAACAAACCAGGTCCACCCCCCCTGTTAAAAATCAACACATCACCGGCTTATTTCCCTTTCATTTAGTTCTGCTAAATACATGTTTGCTTTTATTCTGACAGACACCAAGAAAAGTACAGAGGTCCCAAAGTCTGCCTCTCAAACAGCTTCCAATCAGGAGCCCAGCTACTTTGAGATCCCAACCAAGGACACTCACTCGGCAGGTAAAGTGAGCGGTGACGCCCCCTCGCGAGAACAAGAGGCCGGCGCATCTTCTGCCACAGAGCCCATCCACGGCCACGCCTCCTTCACCATTGAGTTTGACCCCGGAGCGTCAGGTAAAGTGACCGTCAAAGATCGAGTGGCAAAGGTGGGACCGGAGACCAGGCCACGTCCTAAAAGGGCTGTCGGGGAGGAGCTGAGTCCACTCCAGACAGCCATGGTGGCTGCAGAGGTCAAAGTTGCCGACTGGCTGGCCCAGAACGAGCTGCCGTTGGCTCTGAAAGACGCGGTTGCAGAGGAGGATGGGGAGAGTGTGAAGAGCGATGTGCCTGTACAACTGAAGAGTCTTAAAGGTGTGTATGAGCAGCCAATTTGGGCAGCACGTGTGTCTGTTTTCAACACAAGAAGTGTGTATTTCTTGCTTGTTAATTCAGTGTAATTTACAGTGGCGGTTCTAGACTAGTGGTCGAATGATATGGGGTTTTCAATGGCAAGCTGGGACCACATGCAATTTTTGGGGTACCAAATATATAAACACTTAGAGACCCGCGGGAGTGCCAGCGATCGTGGCAGACATTAGTCTACTTAGAGGCTGTGGGGGGGTTTGTTTTAAAGCTTTTTTTTAATTTAACCTGTATTTAACCAGGTATAGAAACCCATTGAGATCAGGGATCTCTTTTACAAGGGTGACCTGGCCAAGAGAGCAGCATCACAGCATCACAAAAACAAATCAAAGGATCAGCACACAAAACACATGAAAAAAGACAAAACGACAATATGAAAAACACATAATAAACATCACATCATACAAAGTGCAATTGCTTGGAAAAGACACAGGCACCAAATCAAATACACATACACTGTCCAGTGGTTCTACGCTCTAGATCCTACAGGATCAAGCCAGTCATCACAAGGAATCAGGTCAGTTTCAAGTCCTTCTGGAGGGGATTCCAAGCAGAAGGCGCAGCAAACCTAAAAAGCTTTTTTTCCTAACTCGGTGCGAACAGGCGGAAAAATAAAGTGCAGAGCATCATGTGAGCACAGGCCATAACAGCTTCGGCTTCTAAGGAGACATGTACACAGGTCAGAAGGAACCCTTTATAAATAAAACTCAACCAGTGCATACACCTACGTGCATATAAAGATGGCCATATGAAATTAGAGTTACTAAGGCATCCACTGGTACCAAAATATCACATTTGTACTGCGTGAGGAAAATGCATGTTTTTTGTCCCAAACTGCATGAGATTCGCATAAAGTGGGCCTGTCTGTAAAGGGGAAACTTGTGGATACCCATAGAACCCATTTTCATTCAGATATCTGGAGATGAGAGGTCAGGGGACCCCTTTGAAAATGGCCATGCCAGTTTTTCCTTCGCCCAAATTTAGCCTAACTTTGGAGCGTTATTTAGCCCTCTTCCTGACAAGCTAGCATGACATGGTACCAAAATATTTACCACAGGGGCGACCAGAGGGGGATCCAGGCTTAATATTAGGTGGGCACTGCCCCCCCCCCCTTCTCCCCCTAGAACCGCCCGTGTTAATTTAGCCGAAGCCTCTCTTTAACCCTCCTTCTCTCTTTCTTTACATTCTGACCTGTTACCTTCTTCTTCCCATGCCAGGCAGTAAACACGAGGACGGTACTCAGAGTGACTCGGAGAACGCACTTGGAGAGCAGCGCAGGGCTGCAGGAATGGAGGAACGCCCGTGGGGGCTGTGGGGCGGTGCAGGGATGAAGATCAGAGAGGGCCGAGCCAACGTACCAGAGGGGCTCTTCGCAGAGGAGGACAGTCCTGCTCGCCGACGCAAGTCTTCGACTTCCAAAGTGGCAGGTGGATTCGTGGAGAGGCGCCGCGGCTCGGCACCACATCAGCAGAGCGCTCGTGACGAGTGCTATCACCACGGGGATGACTATAGCGACAGGGGGACCTATACCATCGAGGTGGAGAATGGAGACCACGAGGAGGAAGAAGCTAGGAAAATGATCGACAAGGTTAATTAAGCCCCTTTTCTGTATTTAGTCGGCTTCTGATTATATCATAAAACAATTGTTTTCATCATGTATGTGTATGCTTGTATGCGTGTATGTGTGCGTACGTTGCAGGTGTTTGGTGTGGATGAGCAGGAGGGTGTGTGTGTATCCAGGTTGGGGGGTGCTGACCAAAGAGAGAGGCTCACCTCCCAGAGGTCTGGTACCGGAGACAGAGGAAAGCCTGGACGCATGGAGACAGAGGTGCAAAAACTGAAAGCTTTTAAATTCAAGCCAGGAAAGTTGTCAGGTGTCTAAACACTGCAATTTATCTCTTGTATCTTTCAGGTACTATCGGAGGAATTGATGGTGGGTGGTCCTCGCTGGGTCTCGCAGTGGGCTACTCTGGCTGCCAGTCACATCAGGACAGACCCTGAGGGATCAGGAGGGGAGAGTCACATCATGATCACAGAGGACAGAGGTAGGCCTACTTTAAAGTTTGGTTAGTCAGCTCATTTGAAGCTTAAGTTACTTATACCGAGCCTGGAATCCCAGACCTCTCTGCTAAGTTCATTTCTTTCACTCTGCATGGGTCTGGCCTCCCTGCCATTAAAACTTGTAGATCCAATCACAACTGTTTATCTCATATGAGGCGGGTTTAAGCCTCTGTCAATCATCCTCTGTCACAGAGCAGCATTGTGAGGCAGCATTATTGTCAACAATGCTCCGGAAACTCACACCAAACTGTGAAACTAAGTCAGGCTGATCAAATATGAATCAAGATTCTGTTACTGTATTGCCTATTTCTTGCCTAAAAAGTATTCAAAAACATATTTTTGTGTTCTGTTTAGCTGCAAAGTTAGAAAGTCTGTGACCAGGCTGCCATTTTTTCCTGTTTCAAAACAGACATTGGTCTGTTTTGAAACCTGCATGTCTCTCAGTGCATTGCTCTGATTGGTCGTAGGTCACGTTTCGTTGCTCTGATTGGTTGTCGGTCATGTTACGTTGCTCTGATTGGTTGTAAGTCATGTTGCATTGCTCTGATTGGTCGTAGGTCATGTTTTGTTGCTCTGATTGGTTGTAGGTCATGTTATGTTGCTCTGATTGGTTGTACGTCATGTTGCGTTGCTCTGCATTTTGGTCTTGGAAATCGAAAATGAACGGAGAGGTCCCAGACTAATTTCGCATTTGCAAATTCGTCTGGTGATGCCAGGCTAGCCAACTGTAGTATAGTTACATCAATAAATGTTAACCACATTAACTTTGACACATTACTATAAAGTACACAGGTTACAACATTATTGAGACAATTGACAGCCTCTACAATATGCCAGAAAATTTGCCATACTGCTGTACAACACCAATTTCTTTCTGGCACTAAATAGATGTGTTCTTCTTTTTGCAGAAACATAGCTAGTGAAATCTGTCCAATGGCAACAAGCAACAGGAAGCAAGGAGATTTATGGGAAATGTAGTCTTTTGAATAACGCTAACACTAATAATACCAATAGAGACCAATCCTCCCGTCCCTGCTGTCATTTGTTTACAATACAGGTTCACAATTTATTTGACAATGATGTACTGATGTTCAAATACACTACGTATAGCACCTTTAATATGACACCATCAGATGTTTAGACAATAGAGACAGAGCGCATTTAAGCCCCGCCCACACTGGAGGGTAAAACAATTCACCGCTCTCCATTGACTTTGAATTGCATGAGGGTGCATCCTGATCAACTCCATCTGCTAACAAACAACACAAAAATGCCTAAAAGCTTTTGTGAGGTGGGATACACAACCAACACTATAAAGAACCCAGGACTACATTTTTATAAGCTGCCGAACTGAAAAACGGATCTTTTAAGAAGACGAAAGTGGATACAGACGGCATTAAGACGTGAGTCAGGATGAATGGGAAAACTGTGGTCCCGACACTCACTCAGTAACTTACGCCCGACTTTACATGTTCAGTAAACATTCTGTCACTTAGTCAAATATCCAAAATGTCAGTTTAAGATGGACTGTATTTCTGTAAGTTAAGCTAAAGCATTTTGACAGAATGAGCAACTTGTGTTACAGTGAAATGTGGAGGAATCAGAAAGCTACACAGCATTATGTTTGCTACTGCCTTAGCTTGCTAACAGATTGCTAACATTAGCTTGCTAACACATAGCTAACATTAGCTTGCTAAAACATAGCAAACATTAGCTTGCTAACAGCTAACATGTCCTCTCTGGTAGACATGGTGCTAAAATAATCCTTTGACTGGCTTAAATCGAATGTTTTAGTGAGCTACAGGCATTTTGTTAGCGTTTCAGCATACAGTTGCATTACAGTGGCGGCAATGTTTTCCCCTCCGGTGGGCGTGGTTTTCAGAGTATGACGTGCTGCGCTCTGTCTCTATATGGAGACATAATGTTAGGTTGGTTGGAGCATGGAGTGTGCAGGTTGCTCCTTCATTGCTCAGATGGAGCATTTCATCCTGCTCCACATCTTCTGCCACAGAGTCCAGTTTAAGGCTCAAAGTCGGGCACAGTGAGTGTTTTTAGTGTGACAGACGTTCATTAGACACTATTGAGTAACAGAATGGTAGTGGCTGAGCCGGGAGAGGATATTTCAGGGTTATTGAAATGGGGGTCTTGTTCATCCCCGGAGTCCACTTCTTGTTTTTGTGCTACAGTCAAGGTGAGCTTGTTCAAACCAGCTTCTAGCGTCGCCTCTGCTCCCTCTGCTCTGTCACCTGCAGCACACACGCACACGCATGCATGCACACACACACACACACGCACATACACACACACACACACACACACACACACAATGGGCATGCAATGGTGAATAAATGTGCATGTTAAATTAGGATACAACACTGTACTGACTTAAACAGTTCTTGGCAATGAACAGTTCTTGGCTTTTTGTTTTTGCTGAAATGGAGCATTGATAAGATTTTTACAGTAATGTTTTTTGTACTTTTTTTTTTATCAGTAATTAGACATTTCACTGTATCTGGCATTTTTTAGTTACAGTTAGTTTAGTTTAGTAACATTTTGGAAATATGCTTTTTTGCTTTCTTTTCCAGAGTGAGACACTAATATTGATATCAGTCTCATGTTTGTGTGTTACTTGGAGTCAGGACCTGGTTAGCCTAGCCTAGCACAAGTCAGTGGAGTCCAGGGGGAAACAGCTAGCCTGGCTCTGTCCAAAGTTAAAAGAAACACCTACTAACACCTGTAAAGCTCACTGATTAACGTAAAAAATTACTGTTTGTGGAAGTTCACGGTGAGGTTGCCAGGTTTGATAACAATTAGCAAAACATAAACCTGTTCTCACTGATCATTTCCAGCCTGCACTGTGTTTGGAGATGCTGCACCAAAGTCCTGGTAGATGGATAAACTGTTGTTTGCCAACAAATAGTTACAGTACAGTTGGCTGCATAACAACAAATCACATAATTATAGCACACTAATTAACGTGTTCACTGTAACTAGGCACGGAAGGCCTGTCAAACTTTCAGGGTTTGTCTTAAAGCTAACGAGTGCTACATGGTAACGTTAAGCCTGGATCTGCAGAGAAAAATACCGAAAAGGTGCATATGGAACCTGCAGGCCTGACGGCAGTCTAGAGACTGCTTGAAAGCAGCGGGGATAAGTAGTGAGGCTCTGGTATGTTTTTTTCTTTGCCCCGGTAACATCATGCTGTCAGATGTACATTAGCATGTTGGCTGTGTTTCCATTCACATAACGTTACTCTACTGGAGCTACGGAGACACAGCGTCCTCGTCCTCTCTCTGGTTCTGTTGTATATGAACGGGAACCTAAAGGTGAGTCATCCAGCTCCGAATTTGTATTCGTCATCCAGTGAGACTGGTCGCACCCTACCTCGCTAGCTTGTTGTGCTAACCTCAGTACACGTCTCAGTAGCTTGAGAAGCCTAGCAACAGTAACCAAGGGTCAATTACTGTGTTAATTAGTGAGCTTTAAAGGTGTTGGTACGTATATTTCTGAACTTTTGGCAGAGCCAGGCTAGCTGTTTCCCCCTGCAGCCAGTCTTCATGCTAAGCTAGGCTAACCATGTCCTGACTCCACATAAAGCGTATTTCAAAACTAAATGTTGAACTATTTCTGTAATGCTCCAGTACAAAAACCACAACATATAGGATGAAGCATCACATCAGAAGTCAACACCAGTGTTGGGGGTAACGCGTTACAAAGTACAGTTACAAAGTACAGTTACAAAGTAACATGTTAGAGTACCCAGATTACTTTTTTGTAACGCGTTAGCTTTGCAATTGAAGTAATCCATTATTTAGTTAGGTTTTCAAATAAGCACGTACTGTTTGTTTCCTTGGAGGCTAACGTTAGCTGCGTGTTAGTGTAAGGCTCCGGATGTGTCAGTGTGTAGCGTGTAGCGAGATGGCAGAGAGGACAGCCTTTACATCGTGAAAGTAAGTAACTAAACACTGACCGAGTTAACTCGCTGCATGTTGAAACATGATGAACTGTAAGCTAACATCATACGAGCCTGTGTTTTATTGTTTTCAGAGAGGCAGCTGCGCCTAATATGCCTCTCTGCACAGATCGTTAGCAGCTAAAGGCTGCACTGGCGTTGTCAGGTAACGTTAGCTAAAGTTTCTATTTACTTTGATGCACTTCAAATAACTTTTTTTCATTTCAGTTGAATTGCAAAAAAATGACCTGTTGTATGAACTGAACTGAATCATATATGTTTACTTAAACATCATCGTGCTGTAAAGGAGATATTGCATCTGTCATCCTGTTATTATTAGCTTGCAGGGTTACAGATTACAGGCTGTAGGCGAGGCTATAATGACGGTAGAGTAAATACATGCAAAAGTAGACATACAGTAGGCTGCGTGGCCTCTGTTGTCATTTTTATAATGCAGAAGTACCCTAACGAGTTACTTTTCTCAGTAAGTAACACAGATTACTATTTCATGGCAGTAATCTTGTAATGTAACAAGTTACTTTTAAAAGTAATGTTACCCAACACTGCTCAACACACACGTACACACTGATGTGATGAACACACACCTCTCTCCTGGTCGCAGTCTGGAGAGGAAGCTCCACTGCACTGGCTGCGAGGGCCCAGGAGAGGCGAGGCATGCCCAGAACCCCACACCGAGTCTGGGTCATGAGAGCTACACGGGCTCTCTAACTCCAGTCCGCCGGCACAGGAGGAGGAGGGGGCAGAGGAGGAGGGAGAGGAGGAGGAGCGGTAGGGGCAGGGGGTGTAGAGCGAGGAGGAGGGGTAAGGGCAGGGCATGTCCAGGGGGGTGGAGGCGGAGGTGGAGGGTTGGGAGGAGGATGACGAAGGTGAGGAGGGCGTGGCTCGGGGTGAGGAGGTGGAGTGCGTGTCGGTCTCCTCCTCTGAGCTGCTACTGTGACTGCCCTCTTCGTCAATTGATACGGACACCACTGAAACACACACACACAGACACACACACACACACACACACACACACACACAGATATGCACATTAAACATGCAGACGCACAGATGCACCAACAAAACAGAACAGAAACTCATAATGTGGATGGATGAAGTGGATGCAAATGAATTTCTAAGCTTCAGTTACACTCACTCGACAGACCGTCTGACTCCATCTTGAAGTTGGCGATGTCCTCGTTGCCCCCGTCTCCCTCCGCGCCGACACCCTGCTCCCTGGTTCCCATGGCGAGGGAGCGTCGCTGCGCATGGATCTCTTCGGAGATGCTCTCTAGGTTGCGTAGCGCTGTGCGGTAGTCGGCCTTAGCAACCACAAGCTTGGCCTGACGCTCATCCACGTGACGCTTCAGTTGCTATGAGGAATCAGTTTCTTAGTAAAACTGTGTAGTGTATATGAATTATGTAAGGGTTAATGCCAGACGAGGTGTCCATTATCAGGTTTTAATGGGCGATGGTGACGGGTGCCTGCGCCGGAGTCCATTAAAACCTGATAATGGACACCTCGTCTGGCATTAACCCGCTTATACCATTTGTTATCAAATCAAATGGATCTAATCCTGATCGTGAAACGAGTCATTTCGCGGGGGTTGTGACACCGAAAAATAATTTATCTAACAGATTTATAGACGTCTCTTTCTATGGGAAAAAGACTGGGCCCAATTGAAATCGGTTAGTACTGGCTTACGTAGGCACGCATCATTTTTTTGTTTTACAGGAAGAAAGAAATAATGGATTTTGATTGTTTTTGATATAACAATACAAAGAAATGCCATTTTTGTAACTTTTTTGGCATATATTGATAAATAGGTGCACAACATGACCAGAGATATGATCTAAAAGGGTTGAAAATGCATTTTTCATTTCAGCTCGACTGTAAAAGTCTTTTTTTAGAGGTACTGGAGCCAAATGCTTACATCAGCATGCTAACACGTTAACAGATATTTAGCAGGTATAATGTTTACCATGTTCACCTTCTTAGTTTCACATGTTCGCACGCTAACATTTGCTAATTAACACTAAAAAAAGTTAGTTTTGCAGGTATCAACATATTAAAACTTTTACCTATGATGGTGCTAGATGGAAAGTTAAGAGTTCACCAAATGATAAGAATTAATTCTCAGGAGGACGTGAATGAATGTGAGATATTTCCGTCTGGCTAAACATACAGTATATAAAACTATAGTGCTTTGAACTGTTTTGGCTCAAAGTATCTTAACTTTAAATGGTTTAAAATCCTGCTAACATACATACCTCAAGCTGTAGATAATACTTGGCTTTCAGTTCAAAATACGGCCTACAGGGGGAGAAAAAGAAGAAAAACTCAGAGAGAGGGAGGGAGAAACTGCTGGAAGAATAACACTCCTCTGTGAGCGGTCACATTCCTTGGCTCTGACAAAGGGAGCACACCCCGACACCGCACAACCAACACATGAAACATCTGGACTGCATCAGATGACATAAACGTAGCCCTAATTTCTCACACACAAACACTCGCACACAGCGAGGCCCGAGCAGGGGGGAAAGAAAAGGAAACATTGAGAGAGGAGACAAAGGCACAGACCTGGATTTGTTGATGGAGCGTTTGAGTTTCTTCTCTAACTGCCTCATGTGACTGATGCAGGAATTGTAATTGGCTGCAGTTTTCCTGTGTTCGGCTTCACTGCGTGTCCGCGCCTGCTCGGCCTCCATCACCTGAAACAACCGAGAGTTTTAACTGGAGGACAATTTCAGTGTCGTCATATTGACAGTAGCAGTCTAAACCCAGTGGTAGAACCAGTAGTCAGATTAAATAAAAGTACCACAGTGTAGAAATACTCTGTTAAAAGTCCTGCATTCAGAATGTTAGTTCAGTAAAAGTACAAAAATATTAGCATCAAACTATACTTCAAGTACCAAAATTAAAAAACTTATTATGCAGAATGGCCCATTTTGGAATAATGTACTGTATATTATAGTATTTAATTATAATTATTGATATACGGAAGTGTATTGCATTCACTAGAGAAAAAGAAAATCAGACCTGTTTTTCTGAATTAATCAGATAAGTTTTCATGAAAAACAATCAGCTGTTTTTCTAAATTGAGATAAGTTTTCATGAAAAAATACATTCTGCTATTTTTCTGAATTAATGAGATAAGTTTTCGTGTGTGGGGGGGGGGGCAGGGAACTTTTTTTTTGTTGCAGCTGGTAAATTATTTATCTATATTTTATATACTGTATATTATTGTATATGTTGCTGGGTAGCGTGTGAATTTCCCCTTGGGTATAAAGTCTTATTGATATAATAATCTAATTTATTTCTTGGTTATATTTTGCATTCTTCATCTGAATCTGTAAAGTAACTAAAGTTATCAAATAAATATAATGGAGCAAAAACTACAATATTTACTTTTATTTTATAATATTTTACTTAAAGTAAAGTACTTGAGTAAATGTACTTAGTTACTTCCCACCACTGTCTAAACTTCACCCTCAAGCACAAACATTGACGTCTTTTCTGTATTTTTCAGCGGTCTTGCATCACGTCCGTACCCTCTGCGTGGCGTGGTTGAGCATTTCCTGCCAGGCGGAGTCAAACTGGCGGCTGTCCTCCTCCAGCAGCCTCTCCTCGGCCAGCGCGATGGTCTCCTTGGCTGCTCGCAGGATCTCCACCGCCCGCTGGAACTCCTGAGTGGCCTTCTGGGCTTCAACCTGGGCCTGGAGTTCAGAGACGAGGTTAGTTATCGTCACATCACACGTGAAAGCAAGGTCGCTACAAGTGTCATGGGCGTAGGTTTCCGGGGGGGCGCAGGGGGACATGCCCCCCTCAATATTTAGAACACGTGCAATTGTCCCATGGATGTATTATAAAACCTGGATCCCAGATCCCAAAATGGCACCTATTCAGTTTAGCATCCGCTAAAAAAAGTTTAATTGGGTTTACTTCTGCGTTATGTGGCCCACTGAATATACACAGTGGTGTTTCTCCCATCGGCCCAGCGGTGAGTTCCCGTAGACTTTACATTGTGCTGACGTCACAGATTTTTAAATCGCTTTTCTCGGCTCGAGGAAGGTTTTACAAATATAAAAAGTCCATGGATTAAAAATTCAGAATAGAAAGAGTCATAATGGAGCTTGTTTACAGTTGAAGGTGTCCTGTCAGCAGTTTTACAGACGTCTCTTTTACAATGGTGGTCTATGGAGAAAATAATTTCTGGGCTGCAGGGGTATTTTTAGTTGCAGTACTGCGAGTGACCACTGGAAAAAATGTGCTGCAAGGCTGAGCGGCGGCACCGTATCCAGGTTTTATTATACATCCATGATTTGTGCCCCCCAATAAATATGTAAACGGAGGACTTTTATTTTGAAGGACCACAAGAACGTCTCATAGATGCAGTGCCTCCGGTAGAAAAGAGAGGAAAAAAGGAGGAAGTCTGATATTAGGACATTTTTTCAAAAGCAGTCTCAAAACCCAGTAAGTTGTGAGTTCTGATGGCAGCTAATGAACTACTAGGTAATGTTGTTCGAGTTTACTTTTAGAAGTGTTTGCTAGTTTGCTAACTACTCTAATGTTAATGTTGCCTGTGACTGTCAGCAGACAGGATCATTTTGCATTAACTCTGCAGCAGCCGTCCAAAAGCAGTCAAAACAATGGCAGCATGTAATTTATTTTATTTACAGCGTGGGACATTTGATTTTCACTAATTAGAACTTACATATAGTCTATAAATTCATACGACAGTGTTAAATATTAGTTATCAACACAAATATGAGGCATTTTGGTGCAATCTGAGATGAGAAAACGTTGTGTATGTGAACTTAATGCAGGAAGTAGCAGGCATTAAGGAAGAGAAAAAGTTGATTAATCACTTTTTATGCTTTTTCATGCTGAATGACTTATTTCCAACACACCTATGATCACATCTCTGGTAAACACAAGTGGTGCTTTTGCATGATTCTTTGTTGAGAAACTCAGTTTTACATATTTGTCGATTAAACAAAATCGTGTTAGTGGACTAAGAATTTCTTTAGTCGAGGACAGTCCTAGAAATAAATGTATAGAAAATCATCAGAATGCAGGAAATCAAGTCTTTGACGGTCACATTTTCCTAAGGGAGGTCCCCCAGACCCCCCAGTTAATATCTGTCCCCCCTAAATGTTGAAAAGAAACCTACACTCTTGGCCCTCCTTGAAGATACACCAGCTTTCAGGCTATTCCTGCTGTGGAGCTTCAGCTTTAATGATGGACTGTGACTTTCACTCAGTTCTGATGTGGTGAAAAGTGAGGACGTGTGAAAAAGCTGACAGAGAGAGTTTAACTCACAGCATCGTGACATTCATTTGACACTAATTTCTACCAGCACGTTGGCCCAGCTTTTGTTCTCACATGGTATGAGTGCAGTGCAGTGGTTGCTCTCGGTGTGTGTGTCTGTGTGTATTTCGTGACCTATATTTCCCCCGGAGGAGCCACGGTTGATTCCTCATGACAGCCGTAGAGGGCCGAGGAGATCGCACACAGATGCACACGCACACAAAGACAACCATGCCTTGATCCAGTAGACAAACAGGAGCTTTGTCACTAAGAAAATTGGACACCGTCAGTGGGCTCTTCCTGCCCACAGTCACAGTGAATAGTTTGATTCTTCCCTTCATACCGCACATATCTGGACCCACTCAGACAGCCGTCACTTAAAGGTTAGTGGCTGAACACTAAGCAGCTGCAGTAACTCCTGTCAGATTTCTTGGAAAAAGATAAGAAATGATGAAGAAAATCTGGTTATCTGGGTCATTTCTAAATTTAATGGAGACCTTTATCTTGTGAAAAGATCAAACTGAGATGATGACATCGCCGGCATTTAATGACAACATTGGGATATCTCTTAGAACAGAGGACTCCAACTTCCGGCCTGGGGGCCATTTTCAGCCCCCCCCTTCCCCTCCCTCTAATAATAATAATTTTGCAGACCAGCGACATAATACAGTCTGGCCCGCAAAATTATTATTTATTTATTTATTTTAAATTCTAGTTGTTTCTTACCCATTTAACCTACCCTCATTCATATACAATTTAAATATATTCCTTTTAAAAATAGATTTATTTTGTTTGGCACAAAATAATGTTTTTTAATAAGAAGAGAGCGGGCAGAGACGGTGGAGCGGGCTTTTTATTTGTTGTTGTAATGGAAATAAAAAAGTATATTTTCAGAATATTCTTGTAGTACATAGAAGTGGCCCTCCTATGAGATGACAATACCAGCAGCCAATCTGAGTTTGAGACCCCTGTCTCAGACAGTGGTGGAAGAAGTATTCAGATCTTTTACTTAAGTAAAAGTATAGAAGTATTAGCATCAAAATGTACCATCAGAACCATATATATTCTATTACTGCATTGTAATTAGTAATGCATTAATCCTCACTTTAATGTGGCAGCTGGTAAAGGTGGAGCACATTTTAATTATTTTATATACTGCTGGGTATAACAATATTATCATAATTTATTAGTTGATGTATATTTTAAATCTGTAAAGTAACTAAGTTATCAAATAAAACCTCAAAATCAAATTAAATGATTGAAATAATTAAAAGGAAAAGCAGAAACGTTTGAGAAGCTGGTACAATGAAATGTTTCTGCGTGAAAAATAACTAAAACGATTAATTTGTAAAGTAACTAGTAACTAAAGCTCTCACATAATTGTAGTGGAGTAAAAAGTACAATATTTC
>JAOVVB010083104.1:0-13591 GCA_028570985.1 Heterobranchus longifilis
CACACACACACACACGCACACACACACACACACACACACACACGCACGCACACACACACACACACACACACACACACACACACACACACAGAGTGTATTATATGATTGTCCTCCCCGCAGTGTGCGTATCAGCAGTGTGTGTATCAGCAGTGTGTGTATCAGCAGTGTGTGTATCAGCTGTGTGTGTATCAGCTGTGTGTGTATCAGCTGTGTGTGTATCAGCTGTGTATCAGCTGTGTGTGTATCAGCTGTGTGTGGACCGACTGGAAATGTGTTTCAATATTCATGTTTAAATTAATTTTAATTTCTGGCGGGTGCAGAATAAATTAAAGTTTTGATCTCAAGCAGAACTCATTCAAAGTTAATTTGTTTTTCCAGTATCAATAAAATAACATAAGTCACAATTCTTAAAATGTATTTTACATTAAAATAAATGAGGTCATTCATTTCTAAACACTGCTGAATACATCTCAACTTAGTTTTTTTTATGTTCTGAATTATAATTTCATCCATTGTTAATGTGAACGTAGTACTGGCTGAAAACATGTTTCATTAAAATGCACTGATTATTTAATTATAGATCAAATGGATCCATTTTAATGAAGCAAACGTTGATATAAAATCACTGAAAGCACCAACCTGTTTTCATGTGAAGGTGAGGAGGTAAACAGCTGCTGGTCCACTTCCTGTTCCTGTGGGGAAAAAATACAACTGATTGATAAAATATCTTTAACATCACGAAGTATCCTGACAGCGTCCTCAGCCTGGACTTCACTGTCGGTCCATGTGTCCGTGTTTTCTTCCATTTTTCCCGTTATGAGCTGTTGTTTACACAGGTTTTTTAATGGCGGTTTCTGGTACCGCACTGGTGTTTTCATCATTCATCATAAACTCGCGTCTCTCAGCCTCTTGTGCTTCTAATGAAGCGAGTCAAAGAAAAAAAGATTCCAGCGTCCAAACGAGCGAGTAGATTATATTTATATATACACACTGTAACAGAGGACGGTGGACATGAGTACAACTGGATTAACATTATAATGTTGGCCTCATTGATTTAAATAAACCTCTGTGCACAGTTACATGAACTACATGATCTATTGGCTTCTTATCTTCCATCTTTAATTCTGTCCCTCCATCTCTCTTTCATCTCCTCCTCTCTGAAGCGGGTCACATGTAATTACAACTCTAATTTGAATTTCTCAGTTCATCGTTCCCTCTCTGACACTGTATCTAAGGCCACACGATTAACAGACAGCCGGCCTGTCTAAATCTCCCTCCGTAATGAGCTCAACTATTGATTATCCCGCAGATCGGCCAGTTTTATTGATCGCACCGATGCCCCTAAAAACCACGAGGAGGCAGCAGGAGCGAGCGATCGATGCAGGAAGTAGATCAACCAATTAGGACAACGACAGGTGGACTAATGAGGATGAATAATGAAGATGAAGCAGATGAGGACAAGTGTTCAAACTGAAGTTCAACGTTTTAAGAAAGACTGAAAACAAATCTGCGGTTTCATTTTAAACAAAAAGCTGTTGAGGATGTTTTGAACTAGAATTCAAATTAAAAGAGGGAACATGGCAAAAACATTATTATTATTTTAGTACTGATGATAATCAGGCCACAATTAAAGGTTAAAAAGGAAATTGGATATTGAAAGGACAAATTAATAAAATGTATTAGGGCTGTAAAAATTAATAGGAATTTTAACAAAATTGCAATATGGAGCAGTGTAATATCCAAATCGCAGGATATATGTGTCAAATACCATTCTGAATGAAGTATTGTGAAATATTGTTGATGCAAAAATGATAATACCAGATAATATCAGTCAAAATAATCATAATTGGATTTTCTTCTTTTTTTTTTCTAAATCATTCAGGCCTAATGGGAATTAAAAGCATTAATGCAAAAGCTTAAAATGGGATATTGAAAATGAACAAAAGTTATATTTTCTTTTTTCATTATTTTCCTTTCTTTTTGCATTTGTCCTGTTCCATTTCACATTTCAACACCTCATTTAATTTGCTTATTTAAACTTAACATTTCAGAACATTATTAATTAAATGTTGACCTGCAGTGTCTCCTCTTAACTTGTGTTCATTAAGATGCATGTAAATGAGCATTCACACGTTTCTATTTTCACTTTCCATTTAACAATTTCCATTTCACAATATAAATTTGTCATTTCAATATTAATTTTTCTTTTCACCATTTAATTCTACTAAATGAACGTCCATATAAAACAAAAGTTGATCAAACATCACCTGTCCACAGGTACGTTTTAAAAAGCTGCATCACGTATAAAAGGTGACCTCTGACGGAAGTATGTTCAGAAAGAGCCTTGATGTTTTGAAATATATATCGGCCCTTTGATGGAGCTGATTACACATCTGTGTAATTTGATCAAACAGAATGGCATTTCTGACAGATTGAGCCCTCTGATCCTCTGATCAGAGATCTTTAATTCTGTTGATTTTTTATTCTGATAATTAGTTAAATAAAAACCAGCAGCTGATGAGATCCCCACTGTGTTTTGTAACAGAGGTGCCCCGTCTCACCTCTGATAACTTCACAACAAGCTATTACACTTTTATTAGCTTATTAAGCATCAGGGTGCCACTAACAGTTTCCTGGGAGAAACCCTGCTGTGCATTGAAGTATGTTCAAACTTCTCCACGTTTAATAATTACACTCTTTTGAGCTGTTGGTCTAATAATGAATATTGATGATAAACAAATCATAATTTGGCTTCAGAGACAGTTTTGGTTGAAATATTTTCATGAAACCCTCTAGAGCAAATATAAAGAAGCAAACAATTCAGTCCACCACCAGGCTTTTCTCACCAAACGTTATACGCGTGTATTAAACCCTGTCAACAAGTATAAGACAGATAAAAGGTGTTTGTATTTTCAGGAATGTGGCAGGTCTGAGACCTAAGGGGTCTGTCCAGACAGAAGTGGAAATGCCTGATTTAAAAGCAACTTCATTCAGTGTATTTTTAATTCTCTATTTTAAGATGAATACTAGAGTATCATCAGCAAAAAGACGTAAAGTCTTCTCGTCTCTGCTTCATTATAATTTACACTGCAGAGACATCTGGCAGCATAAACATCAACAGATGTCACACAAGTTTAAAAAAAAAAATGTGTCTATGGCATTTCAACACCAGCTGTTTGAAGAATCGAACAGATTTTCTGGCAAGATGGAGACGATTTGTGAATATTTTACATATTAAGCAGATCATTATCCAATCAGAGAAAATGCAGGCATTTAAACATGCACGCACGCAGAGCATACATCCATACATTAAATATTCTGCTGTATCTGTCCATAATATTCTAGCAGCAGCAGCATGTAATTTGTGTTCAGCTCAAAGCTGCAGGTGAAGATAAAACCTGTGTAATACTCAGAGAGGATTATACAGTAAGTTCAGGTTTTCATTTTCCAGACATTCCCCTTCACCAGACACATTCAATCTGTCACTAATGTCTTCTTTTTGTTGTTTTTGCGTGTGGGTTAAGTGTCCTTGGAAATGTAATCTCTACAAACAGGTTCTGGAGGCAACGGGACAAGACTTTGGAATCTGAAGTGTTCAGGTTTCCGTTTGCAGTCTGAGTAGTACGTCTGAGCGGGGGTGGGGGTTTTCCGTTAGCTTACAGTTGGAACTGCATCCTCTCCTCGGCACAGATGCATAAAATGATTGCAGCACCTGATTGAAGTTTTCTGCTCCGTAACTGTTAAAGTCTGTTGACATTTTCTTTTCGTCCGGCTCTGTGTGTCTTTTAAACTCTCTTGCTTCTTCTGTGCTGTTTTCTTCTTCTCTTTTACTTTTCTTTTCTCTGGACATTTCAGCCATTAACCATGAATCTAAAGTTCCATGCTCTCCAAATATATTAAAATTAATAGTAGAAAGAGTAACAGGGAGCTAAAGTTTTGTTGTTGTTTTGCCACAACGGAGGTTAAGTTTACTGGACTTCTTTCTGCGGATTGATCGACGTCTTCCTCCAGAACTGCACCCTTAGCAACGGTCTGCTATACTTAGCAACGGTCTGCTATACTTAGCAACGGTCTGCTATACTTAGCAACGGTCTGCTATACTTAGCAACGGTCTGCCATACTTAGCAACGGTCTGCCATACTTAGCAACGGTCTGCTATACTTAGCAACGGTCTGCCATACTTAGCAACAGTCTGCTATACTTAGCAACGGTCTGCCATACTTAGCAACGGTCTGCTATACTTAGCAATGGTCTGCTATAGAGAAATAACGGACTGTAGAATGCTGTGATTGCTCAATCAAAGCCATGTAATAAATATAAAATAACTGCACATTTTTCCACAGTATTTGTCATGCAGACATTCTTGTGAGGAGTAAGCTCAGTACATCCTTTCTCTACATATACATTTTGGCTCTCACTGTTCAGCAAAGGTTCTTCTTCATGATTCTCATCCCCGGGGTGTGGAAATAAATTCAAACGGATCACAAGCTGAAAATTGCTTTAAGATCCCCAGCTATATTTAAGCTGCTCCACCTTGCAACCATCCTTCAAGGCCTTTGGGTTTTTTCTTCTTTTTTTATTTTTTATTTTTTACAGATTCACAAACTTTCAAGGATTTCTGGAGGCCTGGGAGTCCCACAGGGTTGGAGGTCTAAGGCTGAAGGGTTTGGATTATTCAAATCCTCCTTCAGATCTGTGTACACTGTTAGAAGGTCTCATTTATCCTGCAGCTGCTCTGATTCACTACAGCTGACACTGGCTCAGTCAGATTTTTATTCTGTAATGTTACTCTGTATGCAGACCAAACCTGCTTGTTTTTTTTGAGTGTGCTGCTGAGGGACTCTAATGCAATGCACAAAGGAAAGAGAAGTTCCACACAGCTGGGGAACAATGACATGTTGGTACGTTTCATGGAGGAAAATCTTTGAAAAAAAAAGAGAAACCATTAAATCCAAAATCTAATCTTTGGAATAACATGATTTTCTCTTTGTGAAATTTAATTGGCAGTGTCCAGACGTCCAGCTACACATATTGCATCACTTCCTGTCAGTGCAAAACACTGGTACATGGTTGTTTTTTGTATGGAATCCAGCACCTGATTCATGTGTTTGATGTACGCACTATTTGGGTTGTTCAAGGTCTGCAGTCTGTGTCTGTTATTGACTTTGCTTCTTCAGTTAACTCTAGCTAATGTTATTGAAACCCAGCAGGAATTACTTACTAGCACATGAATATCAATCATTGGACTCTATGATCAGAAACAAAAGATACCATAGAAGTGGAATATCGGCCAGGAAATATAAGGGAGCACTATCTAGCAAGAGACATGTGGGGAGGTGGCTCACCATCGGCCCTGTGTAGGAACACTGCTCAGTAATTAGTGGCCCCTGGTTGGGCTTTGTCGGTCACTCAAAATGTGATAAGGATTTAGGAAATTAAAAGTTATTTCAAGGAGTAGAGGTTTGTAGTAAAAGCAAGTACTAAAAATGAGTACCAGCATTAAACTGCAGCACATGATGTGAACATGTAAAAAGTATGATCTGGGGCATTTATTGTGGTTTATTGATACATGCAGTATGTGTATGTCATGGTTAAAAGTCACCTTTTTTTTTTTTTGCAACTTTCTTTTGAGGATTCTACCAGTGAAATGGACTCTGATGAAGACATTGGCTGTTAATTGACCATGCAATCAAAAAAAAGGAAATATAATTAGTTGACCAGATTGTGGTTTGATGATGCCTCTTGAGGAACATTGATCTGTGTTATCTGTATTCCAGAGAAGGCTGGCTGAGCAACTAATGACTCTGCTTTCTGTTTGGTTTTGGATGAAAGTGTCAGTGCACTGTTTAGAAATTTAACAGGATATTAAATAAAATCTCAGGGCCGGGTCATACCCACATTTAAAAGGGCAACATTTCTAACACCAAATCAAGTCTTTAAAAACGAATAGCGGTGGTCAGTGGATTACTCAGCGGAGGAATAGTTGAACTTTACATTAAAAGAAAGAAGTTGTTTGTACAAGCAGCTTATTACGACCCGTATTTATATTTATCATCCCGTTCTACGTCACGTGCGTAATTACGTCATGAACTTACAGAAGTGAAGTAACTTAACAAATGTACTGATTTAGGAATTTAGGAAACACTCCTGTTTTTTATTAGAGAAACAAACGACCTCTGTGGTCATATTAGTTGAAGGCCTATCATGTTAACTGTCACCGACAAAACCACAACAAGTTAATCTGCAACCAGTTCAACAGGAGTCTATGGTACTATTAAATCTTTTGAATAAACTCTTAACTTAATGACTAAGCTAGCTTGATAACTGACAGTTAGCAAGATCGGTAGCTCATCAGCTAACTCACACCACCACCTTTTTGTAAAGTTGCACAAACACATTGTGCACTTTCTGGGAAATGAAGTCACTTCATCACATTTCAGCTCAATGTGTCAACAAACATCAGCAAACTCTTTAAAAAAAAAGTGGAGAGATTGTTGGTATCAAAATTCAAACAGTACCACATCTCTGTCTTGCTACACTCACATGCACTTCCTCTACAAACTGTATCTCCTTCCAGGTGATTTGCAGTCGCAACATGTCTTTATTTCTGAAGGGACAAAGTCTGGAAATGAATCCCGCTGCTGGAGCCTGATATCAGAGCTGCAGGGTGATCTATCTGTCCACTGCAGGCTGGATTTTCAAATCAAGCCTTTATTTACAGGAGGGAGAGTAGACCAGGCGTGAACACTTTGTGTCAGTCCTGCACTGCTTCATATTTGTGCACACATTGATACAGAGGAAAGTCCAACTCAAAGTTTCTTTAAGTTCACACGCTGGTCTGCTTCTAGTCTTTTTTTTTTCTTGGAAAAATTCCCACAGCTTCCCCAACCCCTTAAATCAAATTGTAAAATGACAACATTAACAGATTAATCAGTTTGCCTGTTTGTTGAACAAATTACAGCAAATTAGATGCTATTAAAATATTATAAACTTTCCAATTTGAACTCTTAGGAGATACTTTTCCTTATGTTTAAGGTTTTTACCTGTGCAAGAGCTGAAGGTTTTGTCCAGAGACTGAGTTTAGACTGATTCTATCTAAGAAGTTCATTTTCAAAATGGTCTATCCAGAACTGGATCATGATGTTACGGTGCACCACAGGGAAGTGTACTTGGGCCACTTTTGTTCTGCATATATATTTATGAATGACATTTTGATGCAGCTGACTAAAAACAGAATTTATATGTATGCAGATGAAACAATATTTTATTATCCAACAATTTTCTCCTCTTTGATATGTTTTTATTATTTGTCTTTAACGTACTGTAGTGGAATATCTTGGAGAAATAAAATTAATAGAACTGGATATCAATTTAAACTTTAATGATGCAACATAAACATTGCCAGGGACGGCAATGTCGGCCCACCACTTTCGTGCAGACTAGTCACGCATAGCCAGACCAATCTCCAAAGTGCTGTGCCAGCCTTTGAGAATGGTCTGACTACACAGTTATCATTATGCTATGGAGGGAAAAATGTTCTGGCTTTTCTGTATTTCTTTAAACCAATCATAATTGTCTTGGGCAGTGCTAATGGTGCCCTTGCAAAATAGATAGCGGAGATAGCGGAAAGGGAGGAGAATGACTACTACTACTACTACTACTACTACTACTACTACTACATCCAGACTGAAATACCTCGACAATTTGATAGATTGTGTTGAAATTTGGTTCAGATATTCACATCCCCCTCAGGTTGAATTGTAATAACTTTGGTGATCCCTTATCTTTCCCTCCTGCGCCATCATCAGGTCAAAATTCCAATTTGTCCAAAACTTTGGATTTTGATGAAATAACTGCAGAACTAATAACATTCCCCTCAGCCTCAGCTGTACTTTTTGTTTGGTGCTAATTAACAAATGTTAGCATGCTAACACACTACACTCAGATGGTGAACACAGTAAACATTACGCCTGCTAAACATCAGTATTTTAATTGTATCGCTGTTGTTAGCATTGAGCTTAAAGCACCACCATGACTAAGTGCCTCATAGAGCCACTAGCATGACCCTTAGACGTATTCGGTGATGCTTCATGATGCCAGTAGATTACATGGCTGCCAAACAGCTCATTATTTTTAATTATCCCCAACTTCAGTCCATTACCACCAGGTTTTATAATACACTGCCAATGCTTGGAGGTAATGGGCTAAAAATAATCTCTTGGTCTTCTGGTGATGTTGCAGGAAGTGGAATTTGGTTTTCTAAAAGCCCACAAATCATTGTTGTAAATGAAAGCCAACGGAGGAAAACCATAAGAAATCTGTGAAGAAATCAGATGCCTGAGGGGTGAAGGCTCAACATTATTAGTAAAAGGTCAACAAAGTAATGCATCTCGCCTGGAAACATTAGCAAAGAGAGCTGACACTGCACAGGCAGCAACCTACCAAAACAAAAAGTCACTGTAGAGTAGAAGTCTGAAGATAATTAGTCATGAGAACATTTGGGCGACACTGGTACTGTGGCAACAAATGAAGAGGAGGATATGCAGCCTCGAGCTTAATGAAGTATAGACGAGACCTGAAACGACTCAGGCTTCAAGGCAACAAGACTTCTGACAGCACAATTATGTCAAAACAAACTAACACTATCTGCAGCCTAATGATAGAAACCCTCAGACTAGCAAGAGAAGACACTGGTAAGTGTATTTTTCAGAAAGATTACAGAGAGTCATATATTCGCCTGCCACTCCTGGGTGAAATGGGAGTATTTGAGTTCATTAAAGGTGCCATCAGTGCAACAGACTGAGTGAAATTCTCCCATCAGCCATTACTGCTGAGAAAACAGAGGAGGCAATTTGTAGGTTAAAAGCCAATAAATCTGCTTGTGGTGATTGCTTCCCATCAGCGATACACAAACCTTCAGGGAGGAGCCAAGGTCTTTAGTCCCATCATCCTCTCTCAAACAGAGACTGAAAGAGAGCAGATTCAGCCAATTATGGGAAGACGACCACAATCTGAAGTGAACTTCAGCTGAAAATGGGGTGAACTCATGGGACAACTCATCCCAAAACCAAAAGACATATTTTTCCTCGTATCTGTAGTGTTATCAGTCAAGATTGTTTTTGTGAGTTACCAAGTTTTAGAGATATCGGCCATAGAGATGTCTGCCTTGTCTCCAATATAATGGCACTACACAGCTTTGGTGCTCAAAGCACCAAAAATACATTTGAAAAACTCAACAGCAATGTCTCTTTCCAAAAATCATGACCCTGTTACTCAAGATCATCCACACACCTTGTTGTGGGCAGTTTCATCAACAAACTATCCAGCAAACACTGAGACGTTGAATGACCGTTGCTTCTAATCAAGACTGTTGTTATATAGTTACCTGGCCTCGACGTTCCAGCAAAGTTGAAATAGGTCATTACCACGAATGGGCTGATTCAACTAAGTCTAAAAATAATAATGTTGCCTTTTGGCTTCACATAAGACACAAACCCTGTATTCAGCCTGCTCATTTACCACAGCTGCTTCCCATTTACACTATGTCACCTGACTTTCTGGCAGAAATTGGCACAAACTTTGACCATGTATGATCAAAGACAGCTTGAATAAAGACTACATATACATGGATCTTTTTTTAAAACAGATATTTTTCCAGACGACCTTCGTCCACATTAGAAAACAAAAACGACTCCAAATGCTCGGCAGGCCAACAGGGGGCGATAAAGGCCACATTAATGACACGTCAAATACCAGAGAAGAAGAATCTGAGCATACAGTTAGCTTTAGCTTCGGAGGTAGTAACACATCAAACAACAGTCAAACAATAGAAGCTAATTATTTCTTTATCTTTCTGGTACACGGTCCGAGGTGGAAACTCAAATGTGTTGTTGTTTCTGGCGCATGCTCATTACACAAAGCAACAATGAGCATGCGCAAATAGAGTAGATGATGTCATCGTTTCCCAAACGCTCCATTTGATGTCTGCACGGACACACAGTAACCGGATTTCGAAAAATATTCACCTTAGAAGATGTTTTAAAAAGTCTCTGTTTTAGTGATGTGAAACTCAAACACGTGGACGAGAGGCCAAAACATAAAGGAAAATATCAGTTTACAGAAATATCCACATACATGTGGACAGGGCCTGAAGCTTTTAGCACTGGAGCTTCTCACTGACTGTTGTCATCTCGGCTGCGACAAAACTTCCAGGTTAAAAGCTGACCACGAATCCACAGAAACAATCAAGTGTGATGCAGACGGGAGGCTGCAGAGCTACTATCAGTCTGGTTCTGCACTGAACTCAATGAATCAGCAAAGTCATGAGTAATTTCCATCTCTAGAAGCTACTCGTGTCCTTGTTTTATGTTGTCTTGTACAGATCAGGAGGAATCTACTTCTTTGTCTTGTGCTCTTGACTGTAATAATACTTGAAATTTCTCGACCTCACGATCAATAAGCGTTATCTTGTTTCATCCCGTTTCCAGACGCTGTAATCTGCTGCTTCACTGGAGCACACGGAGGCTTTAGAGTCCCGATCCATCGGTCAAGGGCAGCAGAGTTTCAGTAACAAGCCTGGGATCAACACACATCAGTGTTTCAGTTTAAATAAGATCAGACTCTCCCGTTTCTGCACAGCATGGATCACACAGAGTTTCTATCAATCAATACTGGGAAATGGATGAATCCCATTATCATTTCTGCCCTTTGCCATCTGACAATGGACAAAAAGTATTGATTACATGTTGTGGTGTTGTAACTGATGGCTGGATATTGGCAGTAAAATCAGCCAAGCTGTCACTGATCCTCGTTTGACGGATACAATAAGGTATTTACTGCTGCACAGCACAATATGATCCAAACATACAGCACAGAGGCATTGACCAATGCCAACGTGGTTATCAGCTGATGAGATTTATGGGTTTTAAAATGCACCTCCTGGCTCTCTTATAATTAATCGATTGCTTCTGCTTTGCAATTTTTTCTATCAGTGTTAAGTCTGAACCACATTTCATGACAATCCACTGGGCACCGGCTGAACCCGAGCCACGTTATGTTTGCCCATTGGCAATAAAAAAAAACTATTAATACATGTAAAAAGTTACACACAGAACCTTTAAGATATTTAACTCAAAACGACAAATGTGAACCTCATGGTGGCGCTGGTGGAAAAGTCAGAAGATCACCAAAGTCTTCAGGATACAACATCTGGAAAACATGAATATTTGTACCAAATTTCATGGAAATCCAAGCAGCAGTTGTTGAGATATTTCAGTCTGGACTAGTGGTCGACCGATATTTAGAGCGCAGGGCAGCCGATGGCCGATTTATAGTGCCGATGTTGTTTTTTTTATTGTTTTTTTATTGCATCTGATGAAATACCCTACAACAATTGAAAATTGCTGAACACACTTATTGAACAGTTATTCAGCAGATAGCAGCATCTCTTTGTTTTTGGTCCTTTTGTAGATCTGCATCAGTCGTAATGTTTCCAGAAAAGTGAAAAACAAGAGAAAAATGTTTACAGAAAAAAGTTGAAATTTTTTGAGGAAAAAAAGTCATAATGTTTCAAGAAAAGTGTCGTAATATTTCAAGAAAAAAAGTAGGAATATTTACAGGAAAAAATTGTAATTTTTCAAGAAAAAAGTTGCAATATTTCCAGAAAGAAGTTGTAATTTTTCGAGAAAAGAGTCATAATGTTTCGAGAAAATAATAGTAACGTTTCAAGAAAAAAGTCGTATTTTTTCCAGAAAAAATGTTGCAGTGTTTCAAGAAAAAAAGACGTAATGTTTTGAGAAAAAATACTTAATCGGCCTTGTGATCTGAGATAATCGGCCGATGCCAATTATCTCAAAATGCCATTAATCGGCCGACCAGTTAATCGTTCTGGACCAACAGATCAAAGCTGCCATTCCTACAGCCACACAACTAGCACGGCTAAAAATTCAAACATCCGTTGGTGCATAAAAAGGGCCCAACAATAAAAGTGTCAGTTTGAAGCTCACACAGTCGATACTGTATATCAGCAAATGTTCAAACAGAGTCTTTGTGATGAGGAGAGTTTCTGTCAGCTTCAAAGGAAGCGCCGCGTCGGTACCGACACAAAGAGACATCAAACACATCTGTGTATCAGCTGTCAGTCTCACCGTGGTGCTTCAAGTACAAATCTCTGGACGTCACTCAGACTTAAAGCCAACAGAGGAGCAAACACAACAGTTTGATCCCAATTCAATAGTTACATACAGTCTGCTGGTTACGTTTTCACCTTCTGTGTTTGTGTGTCATCATGGCAAAGTGTCGTCATGGAGATAAGCATGGGACCATATGAAAATTCCATGTCACGATTATCCTGGCCAAAAATAATTGCGATTCATGATATTATCCCGATAATCAATTAAATATGTTTATTTATAAAACACACTGGAATCATTTTAGCTGACATTACATTTAGCTTTGTTACAACTTTTTTTCTCAAAATATTAAAAACATTTTCTGAAAACATTACGACTTTTTTTCTCATAAAATTGCAACTTTTTTTCTCAAAACATGATGGCTTTTTTCTCGAAAGATTACGACTTTTTTCTCAAAACATTCCGACTTTTCTCAAAATATTCCGACTTTTTTCTGGAAACATTCCAACTTCTCTCAAAACATTCCGACTTTTCTGGAAACATTCCGACTTTTCTCAAAACATTCCGACTTTTTTCTGGAAACATTCCGACTTTTCTCAAAACATTCCAACTTTTCTCAAAACATTCCGACTTTTTTCTAAAAGCATTCCCACTTTTTTCTCAAAACAATACAACTTTTTTCTCATAAATTGTGATTTTTTTTCTCTTGAAATGTTATGACTTTTTTTCTCAGAGAATTCACATTTTTTTCTTATTTAAGATTATTTTTTGGACTTTTTTGCCTTTATGGGATAGCACAGCCAAAGACTGACAGAAAAGGGGCGAGAGAGATAGAGGGGATGAAATGCAGCAAAGGGCCTTAGACAATCTATTTAATATGGCATGTAAAATTCTTATTCTGTTTTTTAATCTGCCCCAAAACTGATCCGGTGGGAAAGCATGCTGACATCATGGAATTACAATGTCAGCAGGATGTTATTTCATGAATTGCTCTAATGTAGGCACCTTGTCCTTGTATTAACATATTTTAATAATGTAACTGTATTGGAATTCAGAGAGTGCAGCCTCGTGTTTCTGAGCCAGCTGCTCACCAACATACAAGATGTAACACTCCTTTATTATATTTAATGTATATAATTCTATTTTACATTTGTTTTGCACAAGAAGGCAGAACATTTAGCTTCTTTTTTCTTGAGTTTCTTTGTGAAATCTTAAGTTTGGATGGTTTTCTTGTAAATAAACAGTAAATGATGCCGTTAAAAGAACAGAGTTGTATCTGATAAACAAACAGGTAGGATTTACTGCAGGGCTGTTGCTCTGGATTTCATCAGGTGTTCTTATTATTTTGTCCACCCCATTGGAAGATTACTCCATGCACACAAATACTAAACACACACACACACACACACACACACACACACACACACACACACACACACACACACACACACACACACACA